>CM038793.1:36280542-36348289 GCA_021764765.1 Vicia sativa | reverse complement strand
AAAACGGTCGCTTCGTGTTATTTTTCTTTCCTTTAGAATAAAGCTATCCGCACCATTAGTTGGCGTAACCTTATTCATTGATGAAAGGACATCGATGGTCATAAGGCAACTCAGGGATATCCTAGCACATTCTGTAGGGACGATCATCACTTTCAGAGGTAACAACAGTACTAGATAATGTATTCGCTAGGCAACATCGAGGGACTATGATCTTTTATGCCAAAGGGACTATGATGATATTTCGTGAGGCAACTCAAGCAAGATATCCCCACGCTCGAGGGACTTCACCATTTATAAGGCAACGAGAGAGAATACCCTAGGGGGTACGGTGAGAAGAAGAGTGTATTATTTTTAGACATTTATCTTGTGATTAGTGATCGCTGCTGATTTTATCTTTGCCATATACGCCTAATTACAAGCAATTAATAGCCAAAGTAAATCAGGATATATAAAGGGTCATACGCTATTACATGATAAAAAAAACTTACACCTATACATCCTTTCTAGAATTTAAAATGCAAGAAAAATAAATAGCAGAGAAAACTAGTCCTAATATTTTTGGTATTTTTAAAATTAGAGTTTACGTGAAAACAAACCTAGTTCTAGTTGATTTTAATTAATTTAAAAATATTAGTGAATACTAACCTAAATTAATTAATTAGTTAAAAGAAGATATTTTGTGAAATTTTCTAACTAACCTAATTACTAATTTAATTAATTAATTATTTTTAAGAAAAAATAAAAGCGTAAAATAAAAATATGAGAGAAACCCAAAACGTGCTTCCCAGCACCTATCCTGTAAGTCGAGCTTCTGTGAGGTTCTATTGTTGGGGCACCCGTGCCGGAGCTTCGGGAATTCGATGTTGAGGCCCTAAGCCGGAGCTTCAGATTTCCGTGTTGAACGAGTCCGGTTTTAGCATCCGAGACCCTAGATTGGGGCGCCCAGGTTGGAGTCAGACTTCTCATCTGGGGCCAATGGTGGAGCCTGGAGGATTCTCGGGCGCTAGAGACCCGTGTCGGAGCTTACAGCCGGGAGGACTAGAAGGAGCTTCGTGCCGAGGATGCCTGTCGGAGCTTCGGAGGTTCCTTCCGAGATCCGAAACCGCAAAAAAAATAGTGAAAACAAAGGCAAAATGTGGGGTTTGAACCACACGACAGAGAGAAATGACATAGTATGCAGAAGGTGAACCGAGGCGGTGATACATCCATTCATCCTTCTCGGACCCATAATAGGGTGGTTATGGCTCGAGTCAAGCACTGAGCAAAGCCTCATCTTCTCCCATCGTGTTCAATCATCAACCTGCAAAATAAGCAATGATCAAGAACAAGGGTACCTATCCCCCTAATTCAAGGCCTTTAATCGATTGGGTGTGTTAAATCATTTTGAATCGGCCTAGAACTACAGACATGAAGCTCTTCAAGTTCATGCCCTAACAAAGGCAACTAGCGATTAAGCCATGGAAACTTAAAACGAATGCCCAGATCTGTTTCTATATCATGCTATAAACATATTAGAAACATTAGTTACAAGCAAAACACGCTCAAATGTAAAACACAAATTCAAAGACAAATGCAAATCGGAGCAGTTTATATCATGTTGCAACGTGTTATGATCATGTATAATGATGCATACTTACCTGCACTTACCTCAAGATCACAATGGAATGCTTAAGCTTAACGTGGCTAGAAAGTAGAATACAAGTTTGTTAACTCTTTGAGAATTTTTGAGAAAATTCTAGGATTTGTGATAGGTCGCAATCCGTAAAGAGTTTGTCCAAAAGTCTTCTTCTCTTGTAAGAGTGCTAGTATATATAGGAGATGGAATTAGGTCAAGGCATTAAGAGAAAATATTCTCCTTAAATGGAGAATATTTGATTTGAAAATTTGCACAAAATCTTTCCAATTTTGATCAATCTCTTCCTCAATTTTCTTGCCGAAATTGACAAATACCAGAATAAGCTATCTTGGACCCCAAGCCATGCAAATATCTAGCCCAATGCCTTATCTTTTATTTTGCATTTTATTTAATTAAATTTAAATTTAAGCTATTAAACTCAAAAATAAATAAATAAAAGAGGAGATACATGCAAGATAAAGTCATGGATAATCTTATGATCAAGTTTAAATCACAAAATCTTAGGCCCATTTGAAATTTTTGGCTTTTGCTAGGTATTTTTCTTCATGCACCTCCTCAAAAATTCTCAACTTGCACAATTTGTATCTTGCTCAATTTTAACATTTTTGGGGTGTTCTTGGACTTTTATAGATCATGATGTTTCTAAAACAGCCTTTTTGGTTTCATCTTCATTGAGTTTCCATTCTCATGGACACTTCTTTGAAAAAGATGACTTTTGTTGACGTTTCTATAGGACTCGTAATGTCTTTGATCCATATCTTTCAAATGAAGCATTTCTTGCCCAACCTTGTGAGACATGAAGTTGTAGAGAATTGAATTCTCTTCAAAATGAGCTTTGATGGAGAAATTTACGATGAAGTATGTGAAAGTTATGCTTGGTCAAAGTTCGTTGACTTTTGTCTGTAGAAGCCCTAATTTGAAACTTTGACTTTTGATCGATCTTGGATTTTCTTGATGAATCATGATCAACTATTGACCAAATGATGAATATCACTTCAAAATCTTGATGTTGACCAAAATTTATGGAGTTTGACGTATGTTGACCATGGTTGACTTTTGTCCAATACATTGATTTTCGACTATCTCGAGCAATTGGATGAGCAAATTTGACTCAGGAGACTTGGAAACTTGACATAGTGATCCCTTGGAACATGGTGGGAGGTATAATGACCACTGAAGCATTGAAGTCCATCTTGACTTGAGAATTGCAAAACCCTAGCTTGATTGATTGCTTGGAGAGGTTTGTTCCGTCAACCTCAGGAAATCCTTGAGAATGAGATGTGAATTGTCTTGAGAAGTGGAGGCAAATTTTGGGGTATAACAATGTTCCCTATTCAATCTTCTTGTATCGAAAGTGGTTAGATGGCATGCTTGCCTTTGTGACTAAGGTGAAGATGATCAAGACTCGAGTACACTTGAAAATTTGCACTCGTTGTTGTATGGAATAGGATCGTCATTGACGGCGCCTGGAATGGGATTATAGATTCCATTTGGAGAAACGGATGGAGAGTGAGTCGACGCTGATCAGATTTTTCTTTGAATGTAAGAGAGAAATGGAGATGAGCTTAAACATGCCATCCGAGGAGGTTGATAATAAGAGAGAGTCGTAATAAACCTTCGCCTTGGCTATTTCGAGATGAATACTTATGCACGCGATAGTTTTCCGCCTTGCTTGTGTGTTAATCCATAGTCATTGTCTCGAAATAATTTGTGTCTCTCTCGATAGTTTTCTGCCTTGTTTTGGGCATTAATCTTTGACCTTTGTTTGGAAAATGACTTTCACTTGTTGGGAAATTCAACTTGAAAGGATATGATTAGTTTTATGCGATTATGATGCATGACAATATTATTATAATATACGCGATGTTATGACTTTATGGATGATGCATGAATGTAGATGTTATAGTATTTCAAAACATATCCATCTTGAAGAAGATAACGTCTCTACTAGAGATTTTTCGATGTTCGCTGAGATGGGATTGCTGGAAACTCAGCCGAGAAAAAGAGATGCTTCGATTCTCCGATGCACTATCCTCGACCAAATCTCGAGTCTAGATATTAATGCGCCAGAAGAATAAAGTGTTGAGAACTGCTCTACCGGGGATCTTGTGTAGATCTTGCCGAGGATGACGGGATGTCATAATCATCATCGCTTGGAGACCGATACGACGTGGGTGAAGTCGATAAGGCATTAAAGCTCGTATGATCAATTACGATATTTAGATCATTTGAGATGAACTGATAGATCACTTGACGTGATGAGCTGAGGATCACCGCCGGACTAATGTGATGAGGTTGATAGGATCATTAGGTGATGAGGCTGATATGATCACCGCTCGGGGACCAATGTGATGAAGTTGAAACTTGACAGTCGATGGGATCACCGCTGGGGACTAATGTGATGAAGCTAATAGGATCAACGCTGGGGAACTAATGATGAGGTTTGATAGGATCATTAAAGTATGAAGTCGAGGACCACCGCCGGGGCTAACGTGATGAAGTTGAAAGCTTGGAACACCGTGGGGATGAGACTAGTACTTTGTTGGAGAAGATTTCTTTGTAGGGTAATGTCTCTGATGATGATCCTTGCGGATGTATTTCCTATGACTCTGTGGGGATGCATTGGTGACTTTGGTCGTCATCTCAATTACTAGAGCCTGTAGTAATCGCTTGTTCTTGTTCACTTTTCGTATGTTTGTGAATGGGTGTTTATTGTCGATGCATATAATCATTCAAAGCAAACATTGGACTTTATGCAAACAACAATAAAATTAGCGATAAGAGAAATTTGCATTGATTTTGAAAAGTGGCCTATAGTCGAAGTTTGTATACAAGAGACGAATATCCTAGTAAGAGGAAATGTCAATAGTAAAAAGCTAGCAATAATCTTGTCGAGTTTCAACTATGTTATTGCTCATATATTTTCGGCTATCTCATCTCCTTGTCGTTAAAAAGTGATTGCACCGATTCGCACTTTTGAATCTTGAAGTGATAGTAGCGTAGTCTCAGAAGTGTGATATGAACAGACATAGTCGCACGCTAAATCCCTAATTTTGCCTAGACCGCCTTTGAGTTTTTCACCAAGGATACCTTTTTTGCCCGCCGCCTTTGTAGGTTTTCGACTTGCCGGTGTACATTTTTGTATATCCTTAATCTTTGCCCGAACCTTTGGTTCGCCAGATGCCCTTATTTTTGCCTTAGGCCACCGATGGGGCGGGTCTTGTTTATGCGTAGTATTTTTGACTATGTCCGCTCACAAGGTGGAAAGTTTTTCCATCCATGGTGCTAAGTATCAGTTCATGAAAATACTATTTTAACTACAAATGGTCCCCATATGGGAGTCCATCCCCTCGGATCACCTTATGGAAGGATGATGTTGACTACCGTGATCATCACCAGACTGGTGCTTAACCTTCTGTTGAATGCTCTAATCATTCACTCTAATAAATCTATTCATGGCGATGGATGCGAAGCCGTTTTTCGTCGATCGTTGATCCGTCAAGGAGAGTCGGACCCATTCGCTCGCCTAGCTCGCATCCATCTGGAGGACTCTGTTATGGTATTCAATCTCGAATTGGACTGCCCATACCATATACGAGAGAAAATGGGTTGCTTCGCAGATGTTTACACTGTGCGTAACCGTGGAGAGAAAATGGCAACATCTCATGCCAATATTTGTAAGTCATCATATCTTTTTGTATGATCTTTTTGAGATTTTGTCATGCCCACTCCGCTGCTCATTTTGGCCGATATGGAGTAGAGTTGTGATGTTTAATTTTGAATCGCGTGCGTAGTTCTGCAAAAACGCCTCGCTTTGGAAACCGAAATGCGATCGATAGTCATCTACGGCTTGATGAGCCAAATGATCGGCACTACACTTCCTTTGATCGCTTTCGAAAAGATAATCGGATGTCGATTCGGTCAAGATCATTTGCCATCTTGCTATTCTTTCGAGAGAGTGTTTCTAATATGTATTTTACCGAATCCATCTTGAGATCAACAAGGTAGTGTGAATAACATATACTGTCTTAGCTCGGCTCGAAAATTTCAAGCCAAAGCGCCGCAAGTTTTTCATGAGTATCTTATTTCACAGTCGGTAAACTTTGCTAAGGTAGTATATTGCATACTCTTTTTCACTGCACTCGCTATGTTGCCTTCAACACACCCCATTGAGTTCTAACACCGTCAGTACATGATAAGAGGCCTTTGGCAGTGGCATCGATAGAGGATTTTGTAGGTACTCCTGATTTTGTCAAAGTTGTCCGCTATCGCGTTCCATTCCGCTACTTGATCTTTCTTTAGTAACTGAAGATTGGCTCACAGTAGTCGTAGGTTTGGCGATCAACCGGCAATGTAGTTTAATCGTCCCAAGAAGCCTCTAACTTCCTCTCGACGGAGCGGCATTTCTTTTATAGCTTTAACCTTGGCGTCGACTTCAATACCTTTACCATCGACAACAAATCCTGGAGTTTACCTGATCCGACTCCAAAGGTGCATTTGTGATTAAGTCTTAGTCTCAGATTTCTTCACCATCGAACAGCCCGTGAATGATCGACATGTTCTTTCACCGTGATCGGGCTACCATGTCATCAACGATCCCCTATCTCGTGATGGATCATGTCATGAAACAAAGCCACCATGTCACATTGACATGTGGCGATGCCTTCGCCAAATCGAACGGCATGACTTTGTAAATGTATCGCCCATTGTGTAATGAAAGTAATCTTTCCATGTCTCTGGTGCCATTTTGATCCGATTCTAACCAGAAACCATCCACGAAGGATAAAACTTATGTTGAGCGGTGTTATCAACCGAACATCAATATGAGGAAGTGGAAAATCGCCTTCGTACTCGCCTGCTCGGATCTCTCGTAGTCCACACATCCGCACTTTACCATCTTTCTAGGTACGGGCTCCACGTTTGCAACCCCATCGTGGATAAGAAGTAACGGCTAGGAAACCGGCATCGAATCGTTTACAACCGGCTTTGATTTTCTGCACATCTTAGACGCCAGACGACGGACCCTCCGCTTCACGTAGAGAGAAAACCTTCTTTCGCCGGTAACTGGTACACAATGTCAATGTTTAAACTCGCATGTCTTGTAGGACTAAGAAAAATCTCGATATAGTCCCAAAGATCCGGACCAATCTCTTCGACATCGCCTCAAGACCCGCCTCCATTCGATTTTTTGTCTTCTCGCGACCTAGATTCACAACTCGACCGGCTCTTCGTAAGTGCTGTATGACCCTTTCTTCTTGCTGTAGTAGTCTCGACAAGTTCTCTCGAACTTCACAATCTTCCTCACCTTCGCCTTCGGGCTTGTAGATCGGATTATCAAGTCATATTTAGCAATAGCAAAGTCATATCAACGAGATTCGAGGAATTTGCAAGCAGTACCACGTGTGTGTAAGAACACGTAGCTTTTTGAAGGGTAATAAAGTAAAGAAAGGAAAGAGCAAAGTATTTGAATGCAAAATTCCAACGATTTTATTGAATGAAAATATGCAAATGACAAATAATAACCCTTACATGAAATGTGATGCTCCCTGCAAGGCATTGAGCTTTAAGTTTATTGTTCGGACATAATGAAACGAAAAGCATAATTAAAAAACAAAAGCGATTACTCCTGGCCTAAAGGAGATTGTATGACGTCGTCGATCTTTCCAATTGTTGAGTCCATTGTTCGAGTCGGGAAAATCCGATTGTCGATGTTGAAGTTGCTGCCTTCTATGGCATGGACTCCATTCTTGCTGATGTGGAAATAAAGTTTTCCGGCACGTTCACGGCGTATCATCTTTTGACCTTTGGTAGTGAAACCTAAACCAGTCTTGTTGGATTTGAAAGGAAGATCGGGAGTCAGCTCAATAATACGAATTCTCCTTCTTCAAATGTAGTCACGCCTTTCAGCTGAGGCCATCCTGGTGGAACTTTAGTAACTTTGGGAGGACAGAGAGTCAATGTATGACTCTTGAACTGCTTCGAAAGCTTGACAGGAGTTTCGACGAATTCTCCTTCCATTTTCGATGTACTGCATCGCAGATGGCTTACCATATATTCTTCTTCACCAGATATCGTAGAACAATCTTCCCTTAGTTGGGTATTTCACTGGCGTGGTAGAGGCCAAGGCCTGCCCATGTATCCAAGGGCGCCCAAGAAGGCAAGAGTAAGTCGGACGAATGTCCATGACGAAGAAAGTAGAGTCAAAAGCCCGAACTAACTTTAATTGCAGGATGAGCTCTCCAAGCAATCGCTCGCTTTGGAACCATCAAAAGCTCTTACAATTATATTGTTGGCTTCAAGACCACTCCTTCAACATCAAGTCGGTCGAAGTGCTCTTTGGTAGAATATCCGTAGTAGGAACCAGATCCACCAACACGTGAGACAATGTAGCCCTCGCATTCAATGGAGACGCAAGGCTTTGTTGTGTTTCCTTCGCAGAGTTAAATCAAGATCGTAAGCTTTAAACCATTATTGACTACCTAGCAATACAACCTTCGAATTGATCAATAATAGTATCTTACAGATATGAGCATTCTTTAGAAACTTTACCAAGGCTTTAGTACGAGCCTCAGAGCACAATAGCAGAGCTAGTATGGATATTTTGACGGAGTTCATTCCAACTGCTCCACCCATATTGTAGTCACTCCGCTTGATGATCTTCAGAATTTCCTCCATTTCTTGCTTGGAGGTGTCTTTAGCAACTTCCTTTGGCACGTCTGTATGAGTAGGATGAGTTACTGGTTCTTTCCCTCTAGCTTCAGGAATTGGTTCGATAGCAAGAAAGCGAACTGGCGTAGTAGTGTCTTTTGGAGGAGGTATCTCCGGAGAGAATACTCTTCAGGTTCGAGTTACCTTACTTGATCCAGCAATGTTGCTAATGTCAGGATTGGTAGCTTCAACTGCAGTGTCTTCAATGGTTAACGGGTCTTGCTTGACGCCATGATAGTAAACTTCGGCTCTATAGTTCCAAGGTATGGCTTTATCAGTGGAATATGGAACTAGTCTGGGAGAAGTAATGGTGAGAGGTGCCACTCTAGGCGCAGGATCGACAGAGGTGATCCTTATTGTGTTTACATCAAAGATAGTCTTCGGGAAATCGCCTCCCATCCGGTTTCGACGCCTTCAATAGGATTGTAGCTTTCAGGAGCGGTATACTTCACCATGAAATCAAACTTTCCACTTGGTTTCCCCAAGGTATCCCAGACTTAGTCTCGCTCGCTTACGCCTTCGATCTTCGATTCTTAGAAATGTCTTCGCATGCATTCTCCACAGAGGAGGTTTCGTAAATAGCACTTCTGGTTGTCCATCATGTTGAATACGCCTTCTTAACCAAGCACATCCATCGATTTAGATGCACACCAACGACAATCATCCCGCATCCCGAAACACACCGGCTTCAAAAGAAGTCTTTCTTGACAGCTTATCGAGGAACTACAATTGCTCACATCATAAACATAGGAGTCTTTGTCAATAGCATTGGAACTTTTACCATGATCGTGCATGGCGTGTTGATCACATTTGGAGTTTCGATGCGAGGTCGAATTCAATTCTCTTGCTTCAATCATGTATTGAATCTTGTTCTTCAGAGCCCAACAGCTTGTTGGTGTCGTGCCCCTGGTCAGCTGGAGTGGTATGCACACCTTGCATTAGGATTGTACTTGGAGAGGAAGTGTTGGCCGAGGAGGATCCTCAGTAATCACTATGCTTTCAACATGTGTTGCAATGCTTCACACAATGACATGTCGATCTCAGAAATTGTCTTCGTGGCACGCCTCGCTGCTGTCTTGTTGAGGTTGCTACTGTGTCACCCCAAAATTTACCCTCCTATCTCGGTTTTATCCGGTTTAGGCTTTGCATTTATCATAACACTACATGCATTCATACCACCGGTTCTATGGTTGGTTGAGTTGATTCCCAAAGATTCGCTGAATGTAAAAAGGCGTGGTGTTTTCGACTAACTGGGATATTTGAAAATGACGAGGTTTAATGTTAAATCTTATCCGTCGATCTATGGATTTTCGGTTTGATGTTCGATCGTGGAATTGAACGGTCTGCTCGGATGAAGCTACCAAGTCTGGTTGTTTTGAATGTCATTGCCTCCGATCGTGAGATCAATTCACCACGAGTTTGGGTTTTGTTGTTGTTTGAGTTCATTGTTCAAGATGTAGAAGGGTGATTGTGACTATCCGCTTATTGGTCGACAATACAAGTTCTAGTGCGCTTGGTTTGCTCGCCGCTTTGTTCGCTCTGGCAACAAGTGAATGTATGGGAAATATTCGTCCAAGGCTTTGTGTACAAGATTTACGAATGTCAAGTTGCCACATGTTGAGATCTTTTCCTGGCCCATCGCCGCAAAATTCAAGACGTTCGTTAAAATATTAGAAGTTTCTTTTTGAGATTCGTTGGTTTCAAATCCTTTTTCTGCTACCAAATATGTTTCGACTTGCAAATGCGGTGATAATCCCATTAACTTCAAGAGGAATCTATCACCCATTTCTTAAAGAAATCATGGAATCGCCAAGTTGACTAGGTTTTGAATCAAGAACTTTTTTTTGAAACTTAGAGTTTCAATTTTTGTTTCAAGTGGCAAAAGGCTCGGGATTTCTACATGAACGGATCAACATGGAAGCGTTATGACCGGGAAATTCAAAAGAAATTAAGTTTTGTTTATTTCTAAGTCATCGAACCATCTTTCATTTAGAAGTTTAATTCTCAAGTTTCAATCAACATTTCGACATGGTTTGTTTAACCAAATTACTTTTGGTTCATGACAATTTTGGGAATATTTTGTTCACAACGAATTTCCAACTTTCATACAATTGTTACAACGATAAAGCTCACATTAGTAGTATTTGAAGATTTAGAACTAAAAGTTCAAATTGGCACATAATCTTTAAATCTTGCATTCATGAAAATTCAAGAGTATCACATTATTTCAAAGTTGTATTTGTACAAGAATGTAAGAACAAATCAAGAAACATGTATTTACAACTTATCAAATCTTCTGATACAAGTCACAAGTTCCTATTGAATACTAGTGTGTTCTACACTCTTTGAAATTTTCCAAGCCGCCAATGTCTTCATGAATGTGTTTTTACTCGTGTCGAGCATTCCAATCCTCCAAACTGTCCTTCATTGTTCTTCCGAACTCGTGAACGCTTCTCATATTCATGAAACAAACAAAGAAACTGGTTAGCAATAAACGGACAAAGAATGATAACATAAACAAGATACAAGATACGCAATTTTCAAATCATCATTAGGGTTTTTTCCGAATCGTGTCAGGTAAAGGTTTCGATCATTCAAAACCGAGGCCTCATATACAAATCATCGGCCATAAACTCACTATTGCAAATCCTCGGGTGTACCCTTGGTTCACAACAGAGGTGTGGAAAGAAGATGAGAAAAGGCTAAAACATGGCATGACAAGACGTGGTTTTATGCATACAAGGGTAGGCACTCGAAAAGGCAATGTTTACCAAAACAAGATTACACAACCAAGACATCAATACACCAGACACTTAACACATCGAAATGCAAATACGTAACACCAGAAGAATCAAAACCATCAGCCCAATACCAATTGATGCAAGCCCATCAAGCAAAGAAAGGTTTGTTTTTCAAAAGATCAGAACAAAGAAACCCTAAGCAACTGACAGTATATAAACATTAAGTTTATAACAAAGGAGGCAGCTACTATTCACAAAAAACCCTAGCCGAATTCGTCAGTAACCAAACCCTAACAGCATACTAACAAGCCAAAACCAGAACAATATACATCCAACCCAAAAACCCAGAACACTATTCAAAAACTCATCATTTTCCAGAAAAAAAAACCTTCAGAAAGCGAAAACGAGGAAGAAGCAGAGTATAAGGTAAAACAGAGATCTCACTGGTCAGGGTTGGTCGCGGCCCTCCTTTCTCTCTCCTCCGCCTCTCTATTTTCTACATCTCCGTCACCGCTAGAGTTTAGGACTTTTTCCCTTTTCATCATTCATTTTCCTGCAATCGATCAAAACAAGCATTAAGAAATCGTTAATAACCAAATAAATAGAAATCGCTTGAGAGAGAGATAGTCGCGACAACACCAGATCGTGAGAAAACCGATGAGCGAACGGCGAGTTCGAGATTGAAACGCTGACGCGATGAATATCGCGAAGAGCGATAGTGAGATCGACGAGAGCGACGAGCGATCGTGAGGTTTGAGGGCGGCGTTGGAAGTTTTCGAGATCGAGAGAGAGATTGCGAGATCGTGGATCGAAGCATGCAAACAATGTAGGGATGAGAGAAAGGCGATCGGTTTTGGATCGAGGAAGTAGAGCAGACATTTCGCTTTATTGTCGCTAAGTTTTTTTATTTTGTTTGTTTTATATAAATTAAGTTTAGTTAAGATAAAATTTAGGTGTTAGTTAGAATATATAATAAGTTTAGTTTAATTAGGACTCAGTTTGTTTTTTTTTTATATATATATATACATATTATTTAACTAATAAAAAAAGGGGAAAAAGCATAATATAGGATAATATAACACCGATAAACTAATTTCGCTTTATTATTTTATTTAGTATTATTATTTATTTAGTTAGATTTAGTCTGTTTTGTTTTATATAGTTTTAGTTTATAAAATATAATATAGGGTAATATAGTAACAATAAACCAATTTCCTTTTTTTTACTTTATTTAGTATTATTATTTACTTAATTAAAATTAGTATTATTTTGTTTTATATAGTTCATAAATATAAAAGGAGTTTAAAAGATATTAAAATGTTTGAGTATGTTGGTGACACTTGTCACCACTTGTTTGGTTCTATTTCAAAATCTGGTGTGTGCATGTCTATGGTATCAAATCTACACCCTCCTGCCTTAGCCATCAGATCTGCCAAAGTCCAGATCCAACGATCCAGAATGGTGGACCACAGCATGCCTCCATGGAGATTCTACACAAGATCCAGCAGCATTGCTTTTGGGCTTGGGCTCAATTTGCTACTCACACCCTCCAGTTTAAAGCTTCAAACAGGCCCATTCCTAAACTCCCTCTTTAAATTAATATTATGCAAGTTTTTTTTATTATATAATGATGTATTAAATAATACTTTGGCATATGGTAGTTTTTTTATTTGTTGAATTACCAATTAAATTGTTAATTGATTTTTCATCAAGTAAAAGAATATCTATACTAATAATTATTTAAATCCCGATATTGTATTGTGTGTTAATTTATTTTCTTTATTTACCCGCTATTACATTGTCCGCTTGCATGTTTATTTCACGATCGAACACTCACTCTCAAATTAATATAAAAACAACAACGCCTCCGCTCTCTCTCATTTTTGGTTACCCACACCAAATTTCTAGGGTCTCATGGTCGGGATGGCATGGCCATCCTCACGAGGTTAATTAAGGCCCTCGCCTTGATTAATCATAACCAAAAATAATTGGTCCATATACCAATCACTATGCACCAGGTCTCACTTAAATCAAGTCCATATACTTGGTTAACCATAACCGAAATATCATTTTCTACGTCCAACGCCACGATTTTTCAACATAGTGTTATGGTACTTAATTAAATTGTTAGAGGTTCGCCAACAATCTAATTAAAAACGAAAGTATTTGGGCCATTAGAGGGAAACCCAATGACTCGAATACTTTATTCCATACACTTGAACGCTTAAAACACTTTCAAATTAAATTAATTAATTGAATTTGTTTTCAAAATCAATTTTTCTACAAAAACAAAAAATATATTGTTATGGTACTTAATTAAATTGTTAGAGGTTCGCCCAACGATTTAATTAAAATGTAAAGTATTTGGGCCATTGAGGGTAACCCAATGACTCAATACTTTATTCCATAACACTTAATAAAAAGTGAACTTTGTTTCACCTCACACTTTTTCATAATAAAGATTTTGATGAGAGAAGATCGGTTGACCTCAATCACCAATCTCGAGTATCGAATCGTTAGAGGATATCCCGACGCTTTGGTACTTGTCATCTACAATTAAAATCAATTCAACCCATTCAAATTCCTTTTCCGCTCATACGCTCATCAAAAACATTTTCTTCTAAAATCAATACAACCAATCCAAGACATTTTCAACAAGAACTACGGAGTTTTGACTTTCCCATTGCACGAGGGAATACGTAGGCACGCTGTTTCAAACCGTCAAACTCAAAATAATAACAAACAAATCCATTTTCGCTTTCTTATTTCATAACTTAGAAATTAGCGATTACACACACACAAACACACTTCGAACTAAATGGGTCCCATCGAGTATGATGGACGTGAAGAGGTGCTAATACCTTCCTCTTGCGAATCGACCCCGAATCCATCTTTTGGTCTTGTAGACCTTTATCCGATTTTTGTGGGTTTATCTATATTTCCGCTCTTTCTAGAACAAATAAAATTAGGTGGCGATTTCATTGTTTTTGAAAATTCATTTTAAATGATTTTTTGAAAATCGAGTTGCTTCACCGATGTAGGATCGAGATCACAACGGCCCCTCTGCATTGAGTACGATCATCTTTGTCACCGGATTCCGGCCATAAACGGCATTGGCTTCTTTCTTACCATCGAAAGATCTCTTCACAATATTTGAAGATGATTTCACTCGTATTTTCCCGCTTGATTCCGACTTCGCGCGCACGGCCAATATCAACTCGTGAATCCGCCAAGAGTTTCCAATTAGATGATTGAAAATGGGCCCGCTGTCCCCATGAACATATCAACCAACTCCCTATTGGACAAGGGTGGTTGAACTCTGTCGCTAGATCTCTCCATTTGTGAGCATATTCTTTGAACTTCTCGTCACGACCCATATACATGTTCGTAGTCGTACGCGGTAGGTGCTAATTGTATTGGATTGTACCGTAGAAAGCATCCGATAAGTGATTCCAGTGTGAATATGGGTATTCTCTAGCTGATAATACCACTTCAACTCGTTCTTGGATAAACTCTCTTGAAAGAAATGGATCCACAACTTTCTCCTTCGATGAGGATGGATCTTCTGAACATAGGACTTAAGTGCAGCTTTAAGAGATTCCATCATACTTGGCAAAGGTAGGAACTTTGAACTTGCGGGAATTACCACACTGTGGACAAGACTAAGATCATCAAAATTCAAATTGCATATTTTAGATTTTCCAGATCTTGATTTGCTTCGAGTCATTGTACTTGTCATCGCCGAGGATATCGCCGCTTCAAGCATGCCTTCATCTTCGCTGCACCCATGACGGCGCCCTTCATCGTTTGACACTTCCCCGCCACCGCCTTGTCCGAGATTTCAAACCGATGACCATCCTAGCTGGACCCTATGATTTCTTCCCATGTTGAGGATACCGATGGTCTTCTTTCTCGTAATGAGCTTCTTCGATCCTTCTAGCCTTGGACCAAGATGGTGAACATCTCTCGAATTGAGCATTCGAGCCTCGAGATCTTTGATGACTGCTCAAGATCCATTTCACTAAATAAACAACGAGAGAATAAGAAAATCTCAATGTACTCAAGTATGAAATGTCATGCCATGATATGCGATGTTTATGCAATGCAATGCAATGTTTTCAAGGACATAGGAATTTAAATTTGTTAAACAAGCACGAACAAATTTTTATTAGTTTCTCTTTATTAAGTACAAAAGATGCTTTTA
This sequence comes from Vicia sativa, assembly GCA_021764765.1. Taxonomy (NCBI): domain Eukaryota; kingdom Viridiplantae; phylum Streptophyta; class Magnoliopsida; order Fabales; family Fabaceae; genus Vicia; species Vicia sativa. The sequence goes on along the minus strand of CM038793.1, from coordinate 36,333,000 downwards.
AACAAAAGTTCCTAAAGCTTTCTGTGTCTCCCATGGGCGCCTCTTTGTGTGAAGTAGGTGTTGATGTTTCCTCCTCGTGAAGTAGCTTTGTCAATTATAATACCTTCTCGCCATATAAATGAGCTTCGAACGATCCTCTCTCTCTTTAAGTTGAATCCAGGATCTTTTCAAGTCTTCGAAATCGGTAAGCATGTCTGGATGGAGGATGGTATAGGATTTATCACCTATAGCAACAGGTTCCATAATCACTGGTAGAATAGATGCAAACGGAATCATGAGGTTTTGAGCTCGATCTCGCACCCATTTGAGGTAAGGTTCCCAAGGAATGGAATTTTTGTGTCCCAAAGTCTTGTATCGCCTTCTTTACCATGCCCAAGCGTGTAAATCTTTTCGGTAGTTCTCAAGATCGTTGTCAGAAACACAATGTCTTGGAGAAGCATATCATGAGGACCATCCCTTCGAGCATAACCAAACCGACGTGAGAGCTAGATAAAGGTTGTAAGTGATACCTTCCTTATGTCAAGAGTGGTACATTAGGAATTCCCACAATGCTCAATGAAAGTGAAGTCCTTTTGAGAAAGCGGACACCAACGAATATGTGAATGAGAGTGACATCAACCTTTGAGACCACTTCAATCTTTGCTCGCTCTTCACATCGATTGAGGAAAGTATAAATAAACCACTCGGAAAGTAACGGTACACAACACATGAGATTTCCTTGTCTTTGATAGTACGAGTGGAGAGAATGCGTAATATCTCCAAGTAAGGTAGGCACAGATTGCGAGAGAATATCTTGATGATGCTTCACGCCTCATGAACCGATCTCGATTAGGAAATAGCACTAAGCCATATATTAGCAAGGCTAAAACGCTCTTCAATGCATGAAAACACATAGCTTTGAGGAATTCTAGATTTTATTTAAACTTAGCAAGTAAACCCTTAACTCCGCTTCTCGTTTCCCAATTAGCTTCAATGTCTGATCGCTTTAGATGTAACGCTAATGCGATGTCTTTGTACTTCAGAGCTTTTTCTGAACTGGTGAATGGTATCTGGTCAAGGATAGGTATCCCAAGTAGCTTGGAGAACTCTTCCAATGTAGGTACCAACTGATAATCTGGGAATGTAAAGCAATGATGTTTCGGATCGAAGAACTGGAATAAGATGCGCATCATATCTTCTTCAAAACCGAAGATAACCAAGTCAAGCAGATAACCATGTCTTTTGATGAACTGAGCATGATCGGGAATTTCTGAAACTAATTCTTTGAGTGAGAAGGTATACCCATAAAGTTGACTTTGATAGTCTTCCTGAAGCCATGATCCTACAAAATAAAGCAAAGATAAATTCCTAGGTCCTTGAAATAGTTAGAAATGATATGATGATGCGATGTTATGATGTCATGATGTCATGTTTAAGCAAATAGCAAGCACAGCAAATCACCCAATAGCCTGGGTTTAAGGCTTGCATGAGGTATAGGTGTTCACCCTACCAAAGTTTGAGTGGGTTCAACCCGCCCTATAATAGTAACCGGTTCTAGGAATCTCATATCATTGATCTTTCTCGTAGGCTTTATTTCAATACAACTACCAAGTGGTCGGATCAAACATCCCGAAAGTCGAATCTTAATGAGCGTAGTATCGAGTATCCACCAACCCGCCCACATCAAGCCGCCATCTCACTACCTTCTATTGGCCAAGATGAGTCAACTAGGGTTCTAGAAGTTGAGTTAGTGCCGATGACACCACGCAGACGCAAAATACTTTCCTCAACTAGACATGAGGAGCATCGGACATCCAAAGTGTCGCACTAACGTAGCCATCATGTCGACTGCCGATACGCCTAACGGTCGCGACGATTTATTGCTACTTACCTAAGAAAACCTCGGATCCGTGTAGGATCCCATAAGTATAATACCCAAGCAACCCTTAAAAGTAAAGCATACAAGTCAAACAATTTTGAGTGATCTAAAGACCCTAGGGTAAACTCTCTTAATTTCTCAAAGATAGTCGCCACCTGTAACACTGGGAGAATCCTTGTTTGTTTTATGCTTGATCGCAAATGTTATGGATAGCAAGAGTCTCCACCGACTTTTCTTTATCCAATTAAGGGAAGGCGAAAAGAAATGAAAGACCTTCGTTAGATTCTCGAGTAAGGAGTTGGTTATGAAAATGGAAGGTGTTAGCACCTTTCCATCCGTAGTTATCTAAGGGCTCTTAATTGTTTTAGCTCACTCTAATTATTTTTGTGTGTGTGTTTGAAAAGATTTTTGAAAAGGCATTTTCTTTGACTTCGAATGATTCATGCTAGAATGTATACAAGTGTTCTGGAATGTTTTGTTTTGGAAAAAGTTTTGAGAAAAGTGTGAGGTGTAAAAGAATGTTTTAATTTGAGCAAGCAAAAGAGACTTATTACCTACTAAGAACGGTCGCTCGTGTTATTTTGCTTTCCTTTAGAATAAAGCTATCCGCACCATTAGTCAAGGTGTAACCTTATTCATTGGATGTAAAGGGACATTGAAGGGACATCGGATGGTCATAGAAGGAAACTTGTAGGGATATCCTAGCACATTCGTAGGGACGATCATCACTTTCGAGGTAACAACCGAGGGACTAGATCATGTATTCGCTTTTAGGAAACATCGAGGACTATGATCTTTTAAGTCAAAGGGACTATGATGATATTTCATAGGCAACTCGTATAAGATATCCCTAATGCTCGAGGGACTTGACCATTTATAAGGCAACGAGAGAGAATACCCTTGGGGGTATGTGGAAGAGTGTATTATTTTATATTTATCTTATGATTAGTGATCCTGTTGATTTTATCTTGCCATACACGCCTAATTACTAGCGCTTAATGCAGAAGTAAATTATGGAAATATAAGGGTCCTACGCTATTACATGATAAAAACTTGCACCTATACATCCTTTCTAGAATTTAAAATGCAAGAAAAATAAATAGCAAAGAAAAACTAGTCCTAATATTATTGGTATTTTGAAAATTAGAGTTTACGTGAAAACAACCTAGTTCTAGTTGATTTTAATTAATTTAAAAATATTAGTGAATACTAACCTAAATTAATTAATTAGTTAAAAGAAGATATTTTGTGAAATTTTCTAATTACCCTAATTAATCAACCTAATTACTAATTAATTAATTAATTATTTTTAAGAAAAAATAAAAGCGTAAAATAAATAAAATATGAGAGAAACCCAAAAACGCTGCATGATGTGGTTATCCCGTAAGTTTGAGCTTCTAGAGGTTTCAAGTAGTTAGCACCTGTCGGAGCTTCCGGGATTCTCAGGTCGAACGAGTCCGTGGAGCTTCTAGAGACTCGATTTGGGGCGCCCGTAAACCGGAGCTTCGGGACTTCTCATCTGGGCCGCCCGTGTCGGAGCTTGAGGATTCTGGTGCCGAGACTCAAAAGCCGGAGCTCTCGGTGTCGGGAGACCTGTGTCGAACTTCGGTGCCGAGATGCCCGAGTCGATGGGAGGCATTCCTTTGGAGAACTAGAAACCCGCAAAATAAATAGTGAAAACAAAAGGAAAAGGTGGGTTTGAATCCACGACCGACAGAGAGAATGACATAGTGCGCGCAAGGTGAATAGTGGGCGGTGGTACATCCATTCATCCTTCCGGACCCATAAATAGGTAAGGGTAATTGGCTTTGTCAAGCACCAGAGCAAAGCTCCCATCTTCTCCGATCGTGTTCAATCATCAACCCGCAAAATAAGCAATATGAATGCAACAAGGGTACCTTATCCCCAATTCAAGGGCTACGGATCGATTGGTGGTGTTAATTGCTCGAATCGCCTAGAACTACAAATACGAAGCTCTTCCAGCTTCCCTAACAATGGCGACTAGCGATTAAGCCATGGAAAACTTCAAACGATCGCCTGATCTGTTCTATATCATGCTATAAACACATTAAACATTAGTTGCAAGCAAAACACTAAATGTAAAACACGATTCAAAGAAAATGCAAATCGGAGCAGCTTAAATGGCATGTTTCAACGTGTTATGATCATCTATAATGATGCATACTTACTCGTACTTACCTCAGATCACAATGGAATGCTTAAAAGTGACCGAAAGGCTGGAAATAGAATATGAGTTTGTTAACTTTGAGAATTTTTGAGAAAATTTCTAGGGTTTGTGATAGGTCGGCAATCCGTAAGAGCTGTCCAAAAGTCTTCTTGTCTTGTAAGAGTGCTAGGTATATAGGAGGGTGGAATTAGGTCAAGTATTAAGAGAAAATATTCTCCTTAAATGGAGAATATTTGATATGAAAATTTGCACAAAATCTTTCCAATTTTAATCAATCTCTTCCTCAATCTTCTTGCACGAAATTGACAGCTTGTAATGAGCTATCTTGGACCCCAAGCCATGCAAATTCTAGCCCAACTTGTCTTATCTTTTATTTTTGCATTTTATTTAATTAAATTTGAATTTAAGCTATTAAATTCAAAAAATAAATAAATAAAAGAGTGAGAGGCGTGTGCAGCATAGTAGGCATGGATAATCTTAAGATCAAGTTTAAATCATAAAATCTTAGGCCCATTTGAAAAAATTTGGCTTTTGCTAGGTATTTTTCTTCATGCCCCTCCTCAAAAATGCTCAACTTGCACAATTTGTATCTTGCTCAATTTTCAAACATTTTTGGTGTTCTTGGACTTTTAGAAAGATCAAGATGTCTTCTAAACCAACATTTTGGTTTCATCTTCATTGGAGTTTCCATGCTCGTGGAAACTTCTTTGCAAAAAGATGACTTTTGTTGACTTTTCTAAAAGGACCTGTAATGTCTTGATCCATATCTTCCAAATGAAGCATTTCTTGCCCAAGCTTGTGAGACATGAAGTTCTAGAGAATTGAATTCTCTTCAAAATGATTGGTGGAGAAATTTTGATGAAGTATGTGAAAGTTATGCTTGGTCAAAGTTCTCTGACTTTTGTCTGAGAAGCCCTAATTTGGAAACTTTGACTTTTGATCAGATCTTGGCTTTTCTTGATGAATCATGATCAACTCTTGATCAAATGATGAATATCACTTCAAAATCTTGATGTTGACCAAAAATTATGGAGTTTGACTGTATGTTGACCATAGTTGACTTTTGTCCAATACACCGATTTTCAACTATCCGAGCAATCGGATGAGCAAATTTGACTAGTGAGACTTGAAACTTGACATAGTGATCACTGGAACATAGGATGAGGTATGATGACCACTTGAAGCATGGAATTCCACCTTGACTTGAGAATAGCAAAACCCTAGCTTGGATTGATTGCTAGAGAAGGGTTTGTCTGGTCAACCTGTGAAACTTGAGAATTGAGATGTGTATTGTTGAGAAGTGGAGGAAAATTTTGGGGTATAACACTTCCTATTTCTATGTGATGGATATTAATTCGGATTATTGTTGTCTTTGGGATGCCCTTGGATTCATAGGGATGGTACAAATACCCACCTTCATTAGAAACTCAAGTATCCTCTTGATGGGAAGACAATCAACGCTTGCGAGAAAGAGTACATTTTAAGCCATTTGGCTTCATTCTGCTATGTGGAGGTCGAGGGTGAAATACATGAGACTCCATTTCGTGATTTTGAGACCGCTAGATGACCAAGACTCCTCATCCCGAGGATAGGAAGAAACCCGAGACATCTTTGGCTTCATTGAAATATGCTCAAGCTCTGAGACGGGTCTCCAAGGTCATGTTGTAGAGGTTACCCAAGTTTAACAAGTTTAGTTTTTTGATCCCATTTTTGCGAAGACAAATTCTCAAGGCCTCGGTTTGTCCATCACAAGTTTGCAAGTGTCGGCCGTAGTAGTAGGATCAAGTCTATGCAATTGATGATGAAGATGATGATTTCAACATAGAAGATTGGATTTGCCCATGCATCCCTAGTTGAGAAGAATTGATATTTGTGGACACCACCAAGTCACAAATCACGAGGAGTAATTTTTCTTGTTTTTCTTTATCATTTCATAATTCCTACGCTTTGTTTACGTGAGTGAACCATGTGTAAGGCCACCATGTTTCACTTTTGCAAGTTTTTATCATAAAATAAAGGACGTTTCTCATTCAGTTTTTTTTGTGTTCTTTTCCTTTCCATATTTTACTTTTGTCATTTACTTATTAAAAAAGAAAAAAGTGGCAATGTTTTTATTTTTCACACACTATCACTAAAACACAAAAAATCAATCATGCAGATACATGTCCACACCAGATACCAATGATCACAATTCTACTATTGCTCATTATGACTTTGACAATCCGATTTACCAATCTGAAGAAGAGGGTGAGGAAGAATGTGAACTCCCTGCAGAATTGGCCAGATTGTTAGAACAGGAGAAGAAGGTTATTCAGCCGCATGAAGAGCCTCTAGAATTGATTAATTTGGGTACAGAGGAAGCAAGAAAGGAAGTAAGAATAGGGGCCTAATTGGAAGACAATGTGAAGACAAGGCTGATAGATATGCTTTGTGAGTATTGATGTGTTCGCTGGTCTTATGAAGATATGCCAGTTTAGATACGATATTGTGGTACACAAGTCGCCTCTCCGAGAAGATTGTCCTCCAAGTACATAAACTTCAAGAACTCATCCGTAGATGTCCAAGAAGATCAAAGAGGAGGTACATAAACAGTTGGATGCCGGTTTTCTGAAGGTTGTCTCTTATCCTCCGTGGGTTGCAAACATTGTGCCAGTATCGAAGAAAGATGGTAAGGTCAGAATGTGTATCGATTATAGAGATCTGAACAGAGCGATCCCTAAAGATGATTTTTTCCGCCTCATTGACATTTTGTTGATAATACCGCTCAAGCTAAGGTGTTCTCTTCATGGATGGTTTTTCTGGCTATAATCCAATCAAGATGGTGCCAGGTGATATGGAAAAGACTATTTTCATTACACCTTGGGGAACTTTTTGTTACAAAGTCATGCCTTTTGGTTTGAAGAATGCAGGGGCAACGTACCAACGTGCAATGGTCACTCTCTTTCATGACATGATGCATAGAGAGATTGAAGTTTATGTTGATGATATGATTTCCAAGTCTCAAATAGAGGAAGAACATCTAGTTGATTTGCAGAATTATTTTGAAAGACTAACGAAATTCAGGATAAGATTGAATCCGAACAAGTTCACCTTTGGGGTGAGATCAGGAAAGTTGTTGGGCTTTATTGTGAGTGAGAAAGGCATTGAAGTTTATCCTGCAAAAGTAAAGGTGATTCAAGAGATGCCCGAGCCAAAGCAGAAAGAAGTCCTGTGTTTCTTGGGAAGATTAAATTACATCTCCAGTTCATATCTCATCATTACCGCATGTGAACCTTTGTTCAAGTTACTAAAGAAAAATCAAGCGGTTATTTGAATGATAATTGTTCGAGGAATTTGATAGAAAAAGAGTAGTTAAGCCTCCGATCCTTATAACGTCAAATGAAGGAAAGTCGTTGATTATGTATCTAATAGTTCGAAAATTCCATGGGTTATGTGCTCAACATGATGAGACTAGAAAGAAAGAAAGAACAAGCCATCTATTATCTAAGCAAGAAGTTCACTTAGTGCGATTCGAGATATTCTTTGCTTGAGAAGACGTATGCGCTTGCATGGGCTTCTAAACGTTTGAGGAAGTATATACGACGCATACCACCTACTTGATTTCTAAAATGGATCTTACTAAGTTCATATTTGAGAATCCAGATCTTACCGGTCGAGTCTCCCATTGGCAGATGATTTTGACATAGTATGATATTCAGTATACTACTTAGAAAGCCATCAAGGGTAGTGTTCTTACGGATTATCTTGCTCACCAACCTGTGGACGACTATCAACCGATGAAGTTTGAATTTTCTGACGAAGACATCATGTACATTAGAAATTGCAACATTCTTGACCTGAAGAAGGGCCCAGCCAGATCACGATGGATGATGGTGTTTGATGGCACCTCAAATGCAATGGGTAATGGTGTTGGAGTCATATCACTTCCCGATGGTCTCTATATTCCTTTACAGCCGAATTTGATTTGACTGCACCAACAATATGGAAGAGTACGAAGTCTGTGATTAACGAAATTGCGGCAATTGACTGTATCAAGTTCTGAAAGTTTTGGGATTCTAATCTCGTTATCACCAAATTAATGGGTATTGGAAACCTCGCCATCGAACTTGATAGTGTTTGTAAAAGGGATCCGAGACCCCAAGAAACATTTAGCAAAACATAAGATTAGCCTTACCCGGGAATCACAGACGTCGAAACCATGACCGGCCGATCCTATGAACCGCTTCTATTTAATTTGCAACATGCATTGCATACATTTGCACAAAACCATTTAGCATATAACTTTTATTTTCGGGAACCTTATAGATTTTGTTGGTGCGAAGCGTAAAGGAAGAATCCAACCGTGAAGATCGCTCCATGTCTCAAATTCAAAGAATCAAGTGGGAAGCCGATAACTCAAAGTGAAAGAATTCACTGTCAAGAGAGCTTATTTTGGGAAAAGATTTGGGAACATCCTAGATCTTTTGACTACCAATGTGGACATGGAAGCTTTGATTGCTCGCAAAGTGCTATGATCCTCCTCTCCGATGCTTCACATTCCAAGACTTTCATTGTTCCTACAATTGAAGAGTTCGAGAGAATCCTTAATTGGCCTTTGAAGGACGACCCTTTTCTCAACATAGGGAAGACCTCGATAAAGGTAGTCGGCTTTGTTTCTTCCCCGTAAGGGAGGTGGCACCTTGATTACGCATAAAGGTATTCTCGAGGCGAATTTGGAAGATAAGTTGTTAAGTTTGAGTGTTCAAGACGATCACCACCACTCCATTCTTGCTTTGCTCATCTTTGGGGTGGTTTTATTCCCAACTAATGAAATTGGTTACTGAGCCCGTCTGCTATTGGTATATTCATGTCAAAGAACCCTGCTCCCGCATTGGTGGTCGATGTTCTTACCATCTCCATGAGAGAAATCAAGAAGCGAGGGTGGTTCTGTGTTGTTCTCCAACGCTGTACTTATGGTTGACATCTCATATCCTCAGTGGACCGTGGAGAAGATCCGAGAAACTTATCTTGGTCTCAAAATTGGCTTCACTAATGTACCGATGGTGTGATGTGGCACCTGTGGGGATTCGTTGATGTTATCACCACCGTGGTGGATATTCTAATGTTCCTTTGATTGGGTCTATGGGTTGCATCAATTATAACCCAAGACTTCACAAGGCAATTGGGGTATCCAATGGAGAATGAACCAAGGCTTGAGCACTGGAAAGCTTCATTGTGCACGAACTTGGTAAAAGGACCGCAACGTATTGAAGATCCCAAGAGTGGGGTCAAATCCATAGGAAAGCCGAGAGTTAATCAAGAGGCGGAATTGATGGAAGATCTTATCGCCATGGGTGATAGAGAGTCCAAGAAATCAAGCCTTTACTTTGTAGAGGTACTTTGATCATCCCGAACCTCAGAATCACCATGTGCCAAGAGGAGAATATGAGGCTTCGTGAAATTATCGAAGATGGAGGAAGAAAGATTGAGCTACAAAGCTCTAATTCTCGTGATTTTTCTCGTGAAAGCGTAAAATTTAGAAGCCAACCTCAAGGAGGTAAAAGAAGAATTAGAGGGAGAAGAACACGTAATGAAAAGGATGAAGAGCTCCTCATGAGATGTTCAAAACTTGAGGAGCAGGTGGGGCGGACCTCCTCGACAATTGAAGACTGCCAAGAACAAAGGGGCCAGCTTATCTAGATGAAGAAAAGGCCGTTGAAGAAAAGAGAGCATTGAAAGCACGTCTTGAAGCAAAGATTTCAAAGTTAGAAGCTTTTAGCACTAACCAATAAAATGCTAGAGAATGAGATAACCAAAAGAAGAAGTCTCAGATCGCCCGAGAATTGGAAGCAATCGAATTAGCTAAAAAGTTCGAGAGTCGAACATTACGAGGGAAGAAAGAAATAGCAAAAGGATGCTTACGAAGGCCTTAGAGCAATGCCAAGGTTGGATTGATGAGATCCAAAGTCGAATCGTCTGTTAGACGAAGGATGAACTAGTGTCCTTTCTAGAAGAATGAATGGGCATTTCTATGGAAGTACAAAGGAAATGGTTGACATGTGTAACCGCTTGATTGTTGACGCACTTGAGACTCTGTGTCGGCCCTAGAAGACCTCAAGACAACCCGATACCTCCCGGCTGTGAGTGATTTCTTCCTCCTCAAGAGGCGGTGAATGTGTTCAAGGCGGAAACTAGAGATTTGAAGCCTCCGTGGACAGATTTCTAGTTTTAGCCACTTATCTTATTTGAATATTTGAATCTAATTATTATTGTAATGATTTAAATTCCAGATGAATTTTATTGCTCTGTTGAGCTTGAACACCTTGTAGTCACAACTAACAATTTGAGTTTCTATGAGATTTCGTTGAATTGCGCTTAACCAGCTTTTCCCTAATGTTTATTGTTAACTAACGAGTCTTCAAAGAGTCCCTGAAAATAAAATGTACAAAACATATCAAGGGCATGCATGCATACTCCCATAGCATATCATACATACTGTGGTATTGAGACCACCATCTTACTGCTGCTGATTTTCTTCTCCATGCATTTAGAGACTATGTTTGGCTGCTCATCGTTACTCCGACAAGAAGTAACTTGAAGAAACCTGGAGAAGATGGAAGTCGACATGGCTCTAGGGACAAGAATGGATACTGATAGGGCAATTGATGGAGATAATTCGTAACATGGCTCGCAACAAGAGGAGTTGAGAGCCTGTTGTGAGGCCTACTGTAGTCACCACCAAGAAGCCGCCTAAGGGAATGTCAGGTTCCAAATTAGCTTGAAGTCAACGCCGGTCTTATCGATCTTGCGGTGAGAACCAGTTGCTCAAACGGATCATGCTGCGGTGGTTCCTCCTCCGCCTACTCCCACACGCCGCCACGCCGAAACTCGTGTTGGTGCCTCCACCAGTGCGTATGACTATTCGATTTCGATTCCTCAAAGATGATGAAGATAACTTGAAGATTGGTTTTCCAATGTTGAGGAGCCAATCGCCGATAGGAAGTTGAAGATGCTCGAGGAGCGCATGCAAGCCTTTGAGAATCGTGGATGTTTGGGTTTCGACATGTCCAACTTGGGATTGGTTCAAGGAGTGAGGATTCCTCCAAAATTTAAAATCCCGTAGCTTTCAAGTACAAGGGCAACTCTTGTCCTAAAACCCACTTGAGGTATTACTATAGGAGGATGTCCGTGACACACGGGATGAGAAGCTCTTGATGCATTTTTCCAAGATAGTTTGACCGATGGGCCATTGGATTGGTATATGGGCCTGATAGCTCCCAGTGCGAACTGGAGAGAGTTGATTGTAGCTTTTGTTCAACACTATGGCTTTAACACCGATATGGCGCCTACTAGGACCCAGCTTGCACAACTTAGCTTAAGAAAACCTAATCCAAGGAGTACGCAAAGGTGGCGCGAGGTAGTCTAAAGTTCAACCCCATGGTGGAACGAGAGATGGTGGAAATGTTCACCAAGACACTAGATGGGCCGTGACTATGCCTCTTAGTCCGACCAAGACTTTCACGACATGGTGATGTTTGGTGAAAGAGTTGAGACGGGATCAAGCTAGGAAAGATCCAAGATGTTGGTACCGACAAGAATCAAGTTGGTGGCGCCAAGAAGGCTTTTGGTGGTTACCAAGAAGAAAGAGGGTGAGTGTGCATCAGATGAGCGAAGAGGGAAAGAGAAGCCAGAATTCAATCGCCAAGTTGCTGCCAGAATTATTCCGCTAGTGTTCCAAAACAAGAGGTTGCTCCGAGACAATACCAGCCTGCACTCCATGAAGAAGTTTGACCCTGCCAATGTCTTATGCAGAGGTATTCGCCCATTTGCAAAGTCTCGAATATGATTGAATTACGCCATTTGAAGATTGACTCGATAACCCGTCAAGTATTTCAACGCTGCCCGTTGTCTCTATCATTCCAATGCTCCGGCATTCCATTGAGAATTGCTATGCTTTCAAGTACAAGGTGCAATTTACTAGACACCGAGGCAATCAATTGGACCTCCTCCCACTCCTAATGTCATTCAAGCACCTTTACCTCCTCATGGTGGAAATGTTAATGCAATTTATGAAGATGGAAGTCCAACTGATAATGGATGTTGTGATCCGACCACCCCGTTGTGGTGGATAAAGAAGCAATTGTTGAAGGGAGATTTCCGTTGTGATGATGGTTGTAAACAATGTTTAATTCAAGTTGAAGGTGTGATAAGTTGAAAGACGAGATTCAGCCTCGACATCAAGGGACTCTTCAGTCATTCGTAAAGAACTTGATATGCGAATGTTGAAGATGAGGTTGACGTGGTCACTATCCCCGCCACTTCTAGAAGGATTCCTGCTACAATCCCCGCCGACTAAGAAACCTCCGTGATTATCACTTGCCGTCCAAGACCCCACGCTAGCGAAAGGCCATCCCGTGGAATTATGGGTCCGAGTACTACCGTGACGGCAAGAAAGTGAATGTGAGACTTTGAAGGAGGAAAGTCCGATGAAAAGAAGATTGAAGATATGAGCCCGCAGGCATGACATTAAGGAAGTCGGACATTCAAGTGGACTAATCTTCTCTCCACCCAATCTAGTTGAAAGTCCAAGCTGGCCAAGGCTAAAGCAAAAGGAAAGGAGTCATGATTGGGGTGAGTCAAGACTCAAAGATTCCAACCTGCTCGAGCCCCGAGATGACCAAAGATGTTGAAGAATTGATGAGGTATATAAGGAAGAGCGATTACAAGATAATTGACAGACCGCCGACGCCCGCCAAGATTTCTATCCTAGCTTTGTTGAGGATTTCGAGCCTCACCGCAATGCTCTTATGCAGTGTTAGGGACGCCCTTCGCTCCCCTGTGAGATATCGTTAACCAGTTTGGAGGTATCGTGAACAAGATTTCAGCAAGTAATGGTCTCGGTTTTATCGACTTTGATTTACCTCCCGAGGAAGGAAGCATAACAAAGTGCTACACGCTTCCGTGGAGATAGCGAGAACTACTTTATCCTGCAGGCCGTTGACACGGATCATCCTCAATGTTCTTCCAAAGTCTACTCTCTTGAAGTTGGATTATGAAGGAGTTGTACGAGACCCGTGATTTGATAGTTAAGGCGCTTGATGGGTCAAGAGATCGTGTTTGGCGAGGTGGACCCGCTTATTAAGGGCCCAGTGTTTTTGACGCAACTTTTTCGTCATGGATATTAATCCTCCTATCGTTGTTTGCTTGGGCGCTCGATTCATGGGGCTGGTGCCGGACATCCACCTTGCACCAAAAGTTGAAGTTCTTAATTAATGGAAAGGTGGTCACCATTTATGGTGAAGAAGATTATGTCGTCACCATCCGAGCAACTTTCGATATGTTGAAGTCAAGGAGAGATCCACGAAACTCCATGCCAAGCTTTGAGGCAAGATTACCGATAAGATCCCTTTGCAAAAGGTGAAGTCTCCATGGCATCCTACAAGGTGCTCAAGCTATCGTCAAGTCGGACATCCTGGTGTGGGAAGAGTGCTAGAACTACCTACCCGCACGGATAAGAGGGTTTGGGTTTTGCTCCCAAAATGAAGGTCTCCGCCTCCACCCCAAGAAGGTGGGGTGTCTCCTCCGCCAAGTTTGTCAAAGGTGGAATCCAGATTGAGGATGTTGATGCCATTGATGGTGAAGCGGATGGTGACTATGATGTGGACAAGTGGATCTACCCAACTGCTCCGTGACGTGAGCTTTCAAATTGGTTCTGGAAGATGGGTGGTTACCCGCTTTGAAGAGTAATTTTCGCTTTTATGTCATTCCATAATTCCTACGTTATGCCCAAGACGTAGTGATCATGCTGTAGGGCCACCATGTTTTTAACTTTCAAGTTTATCATTAATGAAGGACGTCCTTTTTGCATTCAAATTTTCTCTCTTTGTTTTTTTTCTTCACTTATTTCTTTTAAAGGTGACAACATCAAATTTTACTTTTTATACAAACCTTTTGTCTTTTCTTTTTATTAAAAAAAACTTAATTAAAAAATAATAATAAAAATAAAATTACCAACAACGCAGATGTGGTCCTTCGACGGACCCGGATTTTGTCGACGATGATTCCGCTGTGGCTCATTATGATTTCGACGAACCGATTTATCGTCAAGAGGAAGCCAAGAGGACCGTGAATTACTCAAGAGTTAGCCAGATGTTGAGGCAAGAAGAAAAGGTCATCCACCGCACCAAGAAGCTCTAGAAGTGATCAATCTAGGAACCGAGGATGCTCGAAAGGAGGTCAAGATCGGGGCATTGAAGGTGGAAAGCAAAAGCTTGTCGAAATGCTACATGAGTACGTGGACATATTTGCTTGGTCTTATGAGGATATGCCCGGTTAGATATCGACATCGCTATGCATGAATTGCCCTCAAAGAAGGCTGCCCACCAGAAAGCGTAGCTTCGCAACACATCCAGAAATGTCAAGAAAAATCAAAGAAGAAGTTCAGAAACAAATGGAAGCAGGTTTCCTAAAGGTTGTTTCTTATCCCCCATGGGTTGCAAACATTGTACCGGTGCCGAAGAAAGACGGCAAGGTAAGGATGTGCGTTGACTATAGGGATCTGAATAGAGCTAGCCCTAGGATGACTTCCTCTCCGCACACGACATTTTGGTCGATAACACTGCTCGAGCTAAAGTATTCTCCTTCATGGATGGTTTCTCTGGCTACAACCAGATTAAGATGGCGCCCAATGATATGGAGAAAACTACTTTCATTACACCGTGGGGAACTTTCTGCTACAAAGTGATGCCTTTCGGTTTGAAGAACGCAGGGGCAACATATCGCCGCTGGTCATTCTCTTTCACGATATGATGCATAAAGAGATTGAAGTCTACGTGGATGATATGATTGCCAAGTCCCGCATGTAAGAAGAACACCCGTTCACTTGTTGAAATTGTTCGAAGGTTGAGAAAGTTCAGCCGAGGTTGAACCAAGTAAGTGCATCTGGGGTGAGATCGGGGAAACTTTTAGGCTTTATCGTGAGCGAGAAAGGGATTGAGGTTGACCCTGCTAAGATAAAAGCGATACAAGAGATGCCAGAGCCAAGGACAGAAAAGGAAGTGCGAGGTTTCGGGAAGACCAATTACATTGCTAGGTTCATTTCTCATCTCACGCCCACCGTGATTTTCAAGTCATAAGAAAGAATCCAACGACTGTGGAACGCGATTGTCGACGGCATTCGACAAGATAAAGAGGTACCTACAAGAGCCTCCATTCTCTCACCCCGTGGAGGGTACCGCTGATTATGTACTTGACCGTGTTGAGAATTCCATGGCAGGTGCTCGGTCAACATGATGAGACAGTGTAAAAGAGCACGCCATATACTACTTGAGCAAGAAGTTCACGTAATGTGAATCGAGGTATTCATTGTTGAAAAGACTTGTTGTACTCGCATGGGCAGCAAACGGCTCGCATAAAGATATGTTAACTCACACTACTTTCTTGATCTCCAAATGGACCCGATAAAGTATATCTTTGAGAGCCTCACAGGAAGGATAGCCCGCTGGCAAATGATCCCGATGTAATATGATATCCAATACACTACTCGTGGCTATCAAAGGTAGTGTGGTGGCGGACTATCTCGCCAACAACCATTAGATGATGACTATCACCGATGAAGTTTGAGTTCCCCGATGAAGACATTATGTATATCGATTGTAACATTCTGTGGCCTCAAGAGGGACCCAAGCCCTGCTCGTTGACAATGGCATTCGATGGAGCCTCAAATGCATTAGGAAATGGCGTTACGCCATTATCACTTCTCCAACAGGTTTTCATATTCCATTCAACGCCGTAACTGCTTTGATTGCACCAATAATGTGGCCGAGTACGGCTTGTATTTTGGAATTGAAGCCATTGATCCGAGAATCAAGATCTTAGCGATATGGAGATTCCGCTTTGGTAATTAGTCAAATCAATGGAGATTGGGAGACCCGCCACCCGAATTTGATTCCATATCGAGATCATGTCTTGAAGTTGATCCCTTATTTCGACGAGATCACTTTGATCACATCCCAAGGAGGAGAACAATTTGGCGATGCTTTTACTCGCATCCATGTTTAAGGTCGATGGCGAATGACGCCCATCTATCACTATAATGAGGTTGGATGAGCTCGCTGCTCGCTATGAAGTAGAAGGTGAAGTAGATGAAAACCTTGGTTCTATGACATCAAAAGGTATCTCGAGACGAAGAATACCCTCGATAATGCTTCCATCGTTGATAAGAAGTCTCGCGCAAGTACCGGCTAAGTTTTTCCTCAATGGGGTGTGTTGCAAAAGGAATTATGACTGCTTTGCTCAGATGCGTGGATAGACACGAAGCAAATAAGATTATAGAAGAAATTCATGAAGGTTCCTTCTGGACGCATTCTGGACACACCATGGCCAAGAAGATCTTGAGAGTGCTATTATTGGTCCACCATGGAGAATGACTGCTACAACCATGCCGTAACATGCTACAAATGTCAAATTTACCGATAAGATGCATGTGCCACCTTCTTCATTAAATGTTTTGACTTCTCCATGGCCTTTGCGATGTGGGGCATTGATATGATTGGAGAAATTAAGCCCACCGCTCGAATGGACATCGATTCATCCTTGTTGCCATTGACTACTTTACCAAATGGGTTGAGGCAAGATCTTATGCTCGTGTCACTAGACAAGTGGTCACACGCTTCATCAAGCATAATATCATTTGTCTTCCATATCGTCCAAAATGAATGGTGCCGTGGAAAGGCAAAAAAAAATATCAAGAAGATGGCTTAAGATGGTTGTCACTTACAAGGATTGGCACGAGATGTTGCCATTTGCCTTGCACGGCTATCACACTCAATACGCACGCCACGTGGGCAACTCCTTCTCCTTGGTATACGGATGGAAGCAGCCCCACTGTGGAAGAAATTCTTCCTTAAGGATTTTAACATGTGCAACTCGATGAAGCTGAATGGGTTCAAACAGACTTGATCAATTGAATCTCATCGACGAGAAGAGATTGACACCATTTGTCATGGATGCTATACCGTAGTGTATGAAAAGGCCGACAAGAAAGTGTGTCCTGAATTTCCAAGTCGTGACCTCAGTCAAGAGAATTTTGCCTCCCAATAGTACCGACGCTAGGGGCAAGTGGGCTCCAAATTATGAAGGACCGACGCAGAAGAAAGTTTTCTCCGAGGAGCTATGTTGCTCGCGACTATGGATGGAGAGGATTTCACCCGATCAATGCGTATGTAGTCAAAAATACTTGATAAAAGAGACCATAGGTCGACCGCAAAATAAAGAGCCCCGACGAACCAAGAGGTTCGGGCAAAAGTTAGGGATAAATATAAAAGATTGTACACCCGCAAGTCGAAACCCCGAAGGGCGGCTTGGGCAAAAAGGGTATCCCGGTGGATTGAAAACCCGAAAGGGCGGTCCAGGCAAAAATTAGGGATTCAACGCGAACAACTACAATCTGCACGACACCTGTTTGGGTCAGCTTTTTACAATAACTTGATAATCCAGAGATGGAGGGTCACTAATCGAGCATTTTCTCGTTGACTCGATATGAAGGGATGAAGTTGTGAAGAGCATGGTGGATTCGTGGATTCGACAAAATCCATGATTTTTATTGTCACCTTTTAACTTTGATGTATAAGCAATTGCCTCTTTTCAGGATTTGCTTCTTGATGTAAATGCTCATTTACGGGCTAATCAATCAATAAAATTACTTTCATCCAAACTGTGTTTTTCTATCATTTATTTCTGTCTTATTTTCATGTATTTTAACTGCTTTGTTTGCAAAACGACGTCCGATATTTTAATAAACTTCGATATAAAACATCGTGCCCAACGGCGCGTGGCATAATTTCTGGTTACTCGAATTTCTGTACACCACATTAACGAAAACAATGATCTCAGAAAGTAATTATTTGTTATGTCTCCTGCTTTACATTTTCAATTATGCGAAGGGCACCATGTGCATGGGCTTCGGTCAACTGACAAGGTTTTTTTCTCCAACAAGAGTTATATATGGTATGTGTGCCCTCAAATGTTATCACTCTTCGTCATCGCGAAGATCGAAGAGCGGCTTACGCCAAAGAAGATCATTCAAAAGCTCACTTGTGCCGTAAGATGTTGTCGATTCCTCTTATGCAAGAGCTCGTAATCCGTAGCTATCGAAATCATGAACTCCACGACAAGATCATCGCCCCATGAATGTTGATCTCCAAGAGTTACCTCCCAATGATGCTAATCATTGAAAGATGTTACTTATCGCAACCCCTACCGTGGTCCGCTATCATCTCTTTGATGAAGACCGATGATTGTATTCAATTCTTGAGGTTGATGTTCCTGCAGCTCACAATTGCCTTTATTCCTAGACAAAACATCAAAACATGCATCATTGCATCACATAGCATCCTCAAAAACGCGTAGCATTTCCATTGATATGGAGCATTACGCTAAAAATAATAATCTCAAACATGCATCTAAGCATGCTTTATTAAAGTCTTTATCGAGTACTTTTATGTCTCAAGATCATTCAATAAAAATCCCCAAGTGGTATTCCCATAGTTCCTCAAGAAATTCTTCTTGTTGTTGTCATCTGTGATTTTTGACCGTGTTTGTCTCTCTCACATTATTCAGATTCAATTCAATTACCAAGCCGCCTACTTTTTGCAAATTTTATTCTGGTATTCTTACCCACGCTTGCCTCTATCGTTAGAGTGTGAGTAAGAGTTGGTGTCTAACCTTTCTTGCTTCTCAATTGTTTGGGTATCCATACTTGGTGTGTGGTAATTCATATAATTGCCACTCTTGAAAAATTACACCCCTTCCGGCCCGAGAGATATTGTAGTTTCTTGCATATTCGCAACTTTCGTAGTCCAACGTAGTTTGGCAATCCTTGCAGTCCCCTTTGTTTGGCCTCTTCCCGTGAATTCTTCGATCGACGATTTTACCATTCCATATTTTTCTCCCCAAAGTGAGTCTCGTCCAGGTCTGGCCTCTTTTGTGTGTCTAATATCTTTACCCTATATACTCCGTCTGCTCTCATTTTTGATCTGCGATGCAACTTATTGAAGTATGCTGCTCCAAAGATCTATGAGTTCTTACCTTTCGATCCGCGAAGCAACTTATTGAAGTATGCCTGCTCCAAAGGTCCGTCTGTTTCGCTTTTTGATCTGCGATGCAACTTATTGAAGTACGCTCCAAAGATCTACTGTTTCATTTTTGATCTGATGCAACTTATTGAAGTATGCTGCCCAAAGATCTATGAGTTCTTACCTTTCGATCTGCAAGCAACTTATTGAAGTATGCTCGCTCCAAAGGTCCGTTCGTTTCGTTTTTGATCTGCATGCAACTTATTGAAGTATGCTCCAAAGATCTACCTGTCTCATTTTTGATCGCGATGCAACTTATTGAAGTATGCTGCTCCAAAGATCTATGAGTTCTTACCTTTCCGATCTCGCAAGCAACTTATTGAAGTATGCTCGCTCCAAAGGTCCGTCTGTTTCGCTTTGATCTGCGATGCAACTTATTGAAGTATGCGCTGCTCCAAAGATCTACCCGTTCTCATTTTTTGATTCATGATGCAACTTATTGAAGTATGCGCTGCTCCAAAGATCTATGAGTTCTTACTTTCTCGATCTCAAGCAACTTATTGAAGTATGCTGCTCCAAAGGTCCGATTGGTTTCTTGATCATGATGCAACTTATGAAGTATGCTGCTCCAAAGATCTCCCTGTCTCATTTTTGATCTGCGATGCAACTTATTGAAGTATGCTCGTCCAAAGATCTATGAGTTCTTACCTTTCTCGATCGCAAGCAACTTATTGAAGTATGCCTGCTCCAAAGGTCCGATGGTTTGCTTTCTCGATCGCGAAGCAACTTATTCAAGTATGCTCGCTCCAAAGATCTACTTTCATTTCTAGTCTCGCAAAGTCGCTTATTTGCGCATATCGCTTCTCGATGTAATCAAATCTTTTACAAAAAATCACAAAAATAAAATAAAAATTATCAAAAAATTGAAAATCAAAAACATAAATATTTTACTTGTTCCTGAGCGCAAATTTTTGTTCTTTAGTATTTAATCTTCTTTCACCTTGAAAGCTCGAAGGCTATCGCCAATCTCACTTTCGTGTTTAAGACGATAAAATAAAATCGTCTGCACCCCAAAATTTACCCTCCTATCTCGGTTTTATCCGGTTTAGGCTTTGCATTTATCATAACACTCACATGCATTCATACCATCGGGTTCTATGGTTACGGGTCGAGTTGATTCCCAAAGATTCTCCGCTGAATGTAAAAAGGCGTGGTGTTTTCACCAATCAGATATTTGAAAATGACGAGGTTTAATGTTAAATCTTATCCGCTCGTATCTATGGATTTTCGGGTTTGATGTTCGATCGTGGAATTGAACGGTCCGTTTTGATGAAGCTACGAAGTCTGTTGTTTTGAATGTCATTCCTATCGTGAGATCAATTCACCACGAGTTTGGGTTTTTGTTGTTGTTTCGAGTTCATTGTTCAAGATGTAGAAGGGTGGATTGTGACTATCCGCTTATTGGTCGACAATACAAGTTCTAGTGCGCTTGGTTTGCTCGCCGCTTTGTTCGCTTTGGCAACAAAGGAATGTATGGAAATATTCGTCCGTAATTTTGGTACAAGATTTACGA
This sequence comes from Vicia sativa, assembly GCA_021764765.1. NCBI lineage: Eukaryota > Viridiplantae > Streptophyta > Magnoliopsida > Fabales > Fabaceae > Vicia > Vicia sativa. The sequence continues at coordinate 36,312,328 of CM038793.1, read as the reverse complement.
ATGTCAAGTTGCCACATGTTGAGATCTTTCCGGTCGGCCCATCGCTCGCAAAATTCAAGACGTTCGTTAAAATATTAGAAGTTTCTTTTTGAGATTCGTTGGTTTCAAATCCTTTTTCTGCTACCAAATATGTTTCGACTTGCAAATGCGGTGATAATCCCATTAACTTCAAGAGGAATCTATCACCCATTTCTTAAAGAAATCATGGAATCAAGTTGACTAGGGTTTTGAATCAAGAACTTTTTTGAAACTTAGAGTTTCAATTTTTGTTTCAAGGCAAAGGCTCGATTTCTACATGAACGGATCAACATGGAAGCGTTATGACCGGGAAATTCAAAAGAAATTAAGTTTTGTTTATTTCTAAGTCATCGAACCATCTTCGCATTTAGAAGTTTAATTCTCAAGTTTCAATCAACATTTCGACATGGTTTGTTTAACCAAATTACTTTTGGTTCATGACAATTTTTGGGAATATTTTGTTCACAACGAATTTCCAACTTTCATACAATTGTTACAACGATAAAGCTCACATTAGTAGTATTTGAAGATTTAGAACTAAAAGTTCAAATTGGCACATAATCTTTAAATCTTGCATTCATGAAAATTCAAGAGTATCACATTATTTCAAAGTTGTATTTGTACAAGAATGTAAGAACAAATCAAGAAACATGTATTTACAACTTATCAAATCTTCGATACAAGTCACAAGTTCCTATTGAATACTAGTGTGTTCTACACTTTGAAATTTTCCAAGCTGCCAATGTCTTCATGAATGTGTTTTTGACTTCGTGTCGAGCATTCCAATCCTCCAAATCGTCTTCATTGTTCTTCCGAACTCGTAACGCTCATATTCATGAAACAAACAAAGAAACTTGGTTAGCAATAAACGGACAGCAATGATAACATAAACAAGATACAAGATACGCAATTTTCAAATCATCATTAGGGTTTTCTTTCCGAATCAGTGTGCAAAGGTTTCGATCATTCAAAACCGAGGCCTCATATACAAATCATCGCCATAAACTCACTATTGCAAATCCTCAAGGGTGTACCTTGGTTCACAACAGAGGTGTGGAAAGAAGATGAGAGCGCTTCAAAATAGCTTTTGGCATGACAAGATCGTGGTTTTATGTGGCAAAGAAGGGTAGGCACTGAAAAAGGCAATACAACCAAACATATACACAACCAAGAAATTTCAACACATCAAAAATCACCATATAAAATGCAAGCCCATCAAAGAAAGGTTTGTTTTTCAAAAGATCGAACAAAGAAACCCTAACAATCGAAGATATAAACATTAAGTTTATAACAAAGGAGGCAGCTACTATTCACAAAAACCCTAGCCAATCACAAGAATCAAACCTAACAAAGATACTAACAAGCCAAAACCGTAACAATATACATCCAACCCAAAACCCGTAACACTATTCAAAACTCATCATTTTCCGTAAAAACCTTCGTAAAGCGAAACGAGGAAGAAGCAGAGTATAAGGTAAACAGAGAGATCTCATCGGTCATACCGGGCCGTCCCTCCTTTCTCTCCTCCGCCTCTATTTTCTACATCTCACCGTCGTCACCGCTTAGAGTTTAGGATTCTTTTTCCCTTTTCATCATTCATTTTCCGCAATCGATCAAAACAAGCATTAAGAAATCGTTAATAACCAAATAAAGAAATCGCTGAGAGAGATAGTCGCGACAACACCGATCGTGAGAAAACCGGCGAGCGAACGGCGAGTTCGAGATTGAACGGCGACGGCGATGAATATCGCGAAAGAGCGACAAGTGAGATCGGACGAGCGACGAGCGATCGTGAGGTTCGAGGCGGCTGGAAGTTTTCTCGAGATCGAGAGAGAGATTGGTAGATCGAGTGGATCGTGAAGCATGCAAACAATGGAGGATGAGAGAAAGGCGACGGGTTTTGATCGAGGAAGGCGAGAGCGAGACATTTCGCTTTATCATTGCTAAGTTTTTTTTATTTTGTTTGTTTTATATAAATTAAGTTTAGTTAAGATAAAATTTAGGTGTTAGTTAGAATATATAATAAGTTTAGTTTAATTAGGACTCGCTTTGTTTTTTTATATATATATATATACATATTATTTAACTAATAAAAAAGGGGAAAAGCATAATATAGGATAAATAATCGATAAACTAATTTCTGCTTTATTATTTTATTTAGTATTATTATTTATTTAGTTAGATTTAGTAATGCTTTTTGTTTTATATAGTTTTAGTTTATAAAATATAATATAGGGTAATATAGTAAAATAAACCAATTTCTTTTTTTACTTTATTTAGTATTATTATTTACTTAATTAAAATTAGTATTATTTTGTTTTATATAGTTCATAAATATAAAAGGAGTTTAAAAGATATTAAATGTTTGAGTATGTTGGTGACACTTGTCACCACTTGTTTGGTTCTATTTCAAATCCGTGTGTGCATGTCTATGGTATCAAATCTACACCCTCCTCGCTTTAGCCATCGATCTCAAAGTCCGATCCAACGATCCGTAATGGTGGACCACAGCATGCCTCCATGGAGATTCTACACAAGATCCAGCAGCATTGCTTTTGGGCTTGGGCTCAATTTGCTACTCACACCCTCCAGTTTAAAGCTTCAAACAGGCCCATTCCTAAACTCCCTCTTTAAATTAATATTATGCAAGTTTTTTTTATTATATAATGATGTATTAAATAATACTTTGGCATATGGTAGTTTTTTATTTGTTGAATTACCAATTAAATTGTTAATTGATTTTTCATCAAGTAAAAGAATATCTATACTAATAATTATTTAAATCCCGATATTGTATTGTGTGTTAATTTATTTTCTTTATTTACCCGCTATTACATTGTCCGCCATGTTTATTTCACGATCGAACACTCACTCAAATTAATATAAAACAACAACGCTCCGCCTCTCTCATTTTTGGTTACCCACACCAAATTCTCTAGGGTCTCATGGTGGGGATGGCATGGCCATCCTCACGAGGTTAATTAAGGCCTCGTTGCCTTGATTAATCATAACCCGAAAAATAATTGGTCCATATACCAATCACTATGCACCAGGTCTCACGGTTAATCAAGTCCATACTTGGTTAACCATAACCCAAATATCATTTCACGTCCAACGCCGCGATTTTTCAACATAGTGTTATGGTACTTAATTAAATTGTTAGAGGTTCGCCCAACAATCTAATTAAAACGTAAAGTATTTGGGCCATTAGAGGGAAACCCAATGACTCTAATACTTTATTCCATACACTTGAACGTTTAAAACACTTTCAAATTAAATTAATTAATTGAATTTGTTTTCAAAATCAATTTTTCTACAAAACAAAAAATATATTGTTATGGTACTTAATTAAATTGTTAGAGGTTCGCCCAACGATTTAATTAAAATGTAAAGTATTTGGGCCATAGAGGGTAACCCAATGACTCGAATACTTTATTCCATAACACTTAATAAAAAGTGAACTTTGTTTCACCTCACACTTTTCATAATAAAGATTTTGATGAGAGAAGATCGGTTGACCTCAATCACCAATCTCGAGTATCGAATCGTTAGAGGATATCCCGACGTTTTGGTACTTGTCATCTACAATTAAAATCAATTCAACCCATTCTTCCTTTTTCCGCTCATACGGGTCATCAAAACATTTTCTTCTAAAATCAATACAACCAATCCAAGACATTTTCAACAAGAACTGAGTTTTGACTTTCCCATTGCACGAGGGAATACGAGGCACGCTGTTTCAAACCGTGTCAAACTCAAAATAATAACAAACAAATCCATTTTCGCTTTCTTATTTCATAACTTAGAAATTAGCGATTACACACACACAAACACACTTCGAACTAAATGGGTCCCATCGAATACGATGGACGTAAGAGGTGCTAATACCTTCCTCTTGCGTAACCGACTTTTAATCCATCTTTTGGTCTTGTAGACCACCTTATCCGATTTTTGTGGGTTTTATCTATATTTCCTCGCTCTTTCTAGAACAAATAAAATTAGGTGGCGATTTCATTGTTTTGAAAATTCATTTTAAATGATTTTTTTGAAAATCGAGTTGTCATCACCGATGTAGGATCGAGATCACAACGGCCCCACGTATTGAGTACGATCATCTTTGTCACGGCATTCCCGGCCATAAACGGCATTGGCTTTTCTTACCATCGAAAGATCTCTTCACAATATTTGAAGATGATTTCGCCTGTATTTTCCCGGCTCTTGATTCCGACTTCTGGCGCGCCACGGTCAATATCAACGGTGAATCCGGCCAAGAGTTTCCAATTAGATGATTGAAAATGGGCCCTGTGTCCCCATGAACATATCAACCAACTCCCTATTGGACAAGGGTGGTTGAACTCTTCGCTAGATCTCTCCATTTGTGAGCATATTCTTTGAACTTCTCCACGACCCATATACATGTTCTCAGAGCTGCATGCGGTAGGTGCTAATTTGGCATTGTATTGGTACCGCTTAGAAAGCATCTCGATAAGTGATTCCATGTGAATATGGGTATTCTAGCTCGATAATACCACTTCAACTGCAGGTTCTGATAAACTCTTGAAAGAAATGGATCCACAACTTTCGCCTTCAGATGAGGATGGATCTTCCGAACATAGGACTTTAAGTGCATGGGCAAGAGATTCCATCATAGCAAAGGTAGGAACTTTGAACTCATGGGAATTACCACATTGGACAAGACTAAGATCATCAAAATTCAGCCTGTACATTTTAGATTTTCCACAAGATTCGACGGTCTTCGAGCTGCTTGTACTTGTCATCGCGCTTGAGGATATCGTCAAGACATTTCATCTTCGCTGCACCCATGACGGCCCTTCACTCTTTGACACTTCCTCGCCACCCGCTTGTCCGAGATTTCAAACCGATGACCATCCTAGCGGACCCTTATGATTTCTTCCCATGTTGAGGATACTGATGGTCTTCTTCTTTCCAATGAGCTTCTTCGCATCCTTCTAGCTTGGACCAAGATGGTGAACATCTCCGAATTGAAAGCATTTGAGCCCGAGATCTTTGACACTGCTCAAGATCCATTTCACTTGAAATAAACAACAGAGAATAAGAAAATCTCTTCAATGTACTTTATGAAATGTCATGCCATGATATGATGTTTATGCAATGCAATGCAATGTTTTCAAGGACTATAGGAATTTAAATTTGTTAAACAAGCACGAACAAATTTTTATTAGTTTCTCTTTATTAAGTACAAAAGACAGCTTTTAAACAAAAGTTCCTAAAGCTTGTGTCCCCATGGCGCTCTTTGTGTTGAAGTAGGTGTTGATGTTTCGCTCCTCGTGAAGTAGCTTTGTCAATTATAATACCTTCTCTCGCTTGCATAGCAATGAGCTCGAACGTATCCTCTCTTAAGTTGAATCCGTGATCTTTTCAAGTCTTCAAATCGGTAAGCATGTCCGATGGAGGATGGTATAGGATTTATCACCTATAGCAACAGTTCCATAATCACCGTAGTAATGTGATGCAAACGGAATCATGAGGTTTTGAGCTCGAGCTCGCACCCATTTGAGGTAAGGTTCCCAAGGAATGGAATTTTTGTCCCAAAGTCTTGGTATCGCCTCTTTACCATGCCCCAAGCGCATAAATCTTCGAGTTTATTTGTTGTAGTCAAACACAATGTCTTGAGAAGCATATCATGAGGACCATCCTTCGAAAGCATAACCAAACCGAGAGCTAGATAAAGGTTGTAAGTGATACCTTCCCTGTCAAGAGTGGTACATTAGGGAATTTCACAATGCTCAATGAAAGTGAAGTCCTTTTGAAAGCGTACACCAACGAATATGTGAATGAGAGAGTGACATCAACCTTGAGACCACTTCAATCTTTGCTCGCTTCATTAACATTGAGGAAAGTGGCGAATAAACCACCGAAAGTAACGACACAACACATGAGATTTTGTCTTTTGATAGTACGAGTGGAGAGAATGCGAATATCTCCAAGTAAGGTAGGCACAGATTGCGATGAGAGGAATATCTGATGATGCTTCACGCCTATGAACCGATCCGATTAGAAATAGCACTAAGCCATATTAGCAAGGCTAAAACGCTTCGAATGCATGAAAACACATAGCTTTGAGGAATTCGAGATTTCTTTATCGTAAACTTAGCAAGTAAACCCTTAACTCCGCTTCTCGCCCAATTAGCTTCAATGTCCGATCGCTTTAGATGTAACGCTAATGCGATGTCTTTGTACGAGCTTTTTCTCGAACCGGTGAATGGTATCCGTCAAGGATAGGTATCCCAAGTAGCTCGAGAACTCTTCCAATGTAGGTACCAACCGATAACTGGGAATGTAAAGCAATGATGTTTTGATCAAGAACTGAATAAGATGCGCATCATATCTTCTTCAAAACCGAAGATAACCAAGTCAAGCGATAACCATGTCTTTTGATGAACCCATGATCGGAATTTCTCAAACTAATTTTTGAGTTGAGAAGGTATACCCATAAAGTTGACTCGGATAGTCTTCCTAGAAGCCATGATCCTACAAAATAAAGCAAAGATAAATTTGGTCCTTGAAATAGTTAGAAATGATATGATGATGCGATGTTATGATGTCATGATGTCATGTTTACAAATAGCAAGCACAAGCAAATCACCCAATAGCCTGGGTTTAAGGCTTGTATGAGGTATAGGTGTCTACCCTAAAGTTTGAGTGGGTTCAACTCGTCCCTATAATAGTAACCGGTTCTAGGAATCTCATATCATTGATCTTCTCGTAGGCTTTATTTCAATACAACTACCAAGTGGTCGACAAACATCCCGAAAGTCGAATCTTAATGAGCGAGTATCGAGTATCCACCAACCCCGCCTACACCGCTCCGCCATCTCACTACCTTCTATTGGCCAAGATGAGTCAACTAGGTTCTAGAAGTTGAGTTAGTGCCGATGACACCACGCAGACGCAAAATACTTTCCTCAACTAGACATGAGGAGCATCGGACATCCAAAGTGTCGCACTAACGTAGCCATCATGTTGACTGCTTCGTGATACGCCTAACCGCGACGATTTATTGCTACTTACCTAAGAAAACCGGATCCGTGTAGGATCCCATAAGTATAATACCAAGCAACCCTTAAAAGTAAAGCATACAAGTCAAACAATTTTGAGTGATCTAAAGACCCTAGGTAAACTCTCTTTAATTTCAAAGATAGTCGCCACCAGAACACTGGGGAGAACTGATTGTTTGTTTTATGCTTGATCGCAAATGTTCGGATAGCAAGAGTCTCCACCGACTTTTCTTTTATCCAATTAAGGGAAGGCGAAAAGAACAGGAAAAGACCTTCGTTAGATTCTGAGTAAGGGAGTTGGTTATGAAAATGGAAGGTGTTAGCACCCTTTCCATCCGTAGTTATCTAAGGGCTCTTAATTGTTTTAGCTCACTCTAATTATTTTTGTGTGTGTGTTTGAAAAGATTTTTGAAAAGGCATTTCGCTTTGACTTCGTAATGATTCATGCTAGAATGTATACGAAGTGTTCGGGAATGTTTTGTTTTGGAAAAAAAGTTTTGAGAAAAGTGTGAGGTGTAAAAAGAATGTTTTAATTTGAGCAAGCAAAAGAGACTTATTACCTACTAAGAACGGTCGTTTCCGTGTTATTTTGCTTTCCTTTAGAATAAAGCTATCCGCACCATTAGCTAAGGTGTAACCTTATTCATTGGATGTAAAGGACATTTGAAGGGACATCGGATGGTCATAGAAGGAAACTTGTAGGGATATCCTAGCACATTCAGGACGATCATCACTTTGAGGTAACAAACCGAGGGACTAGATCATGTATTCGCTAGGAAACATCGAGGGACTATGATCTTTTAAGTCAAAGGACTATGATGATATTTCATAGGCAATCGTATAAGATATCCCCACGCTCGAGGGACTTGACCATTTATAAGGCAACGAGAGAGAATACCTAGGGGTGCAATGTGAGAAGAGTGTATTATTTTCTTTATCTTATGATTAGTGATCTGCTGATTTTATCTTGCCATACACGCCTAATTACTAGCAGCTTTAATACGCAGAAAGTAAATTGGAAATATAAGGGTCCTACGCTATTACATGATAAAAACTCTACACCCATACATCCTTTCTAGAATTTAAAATGCAAGAAAAATAAATAGCAAAAGAAAAACTAGTCCTAATATTATTGGTATTTTTGAAAATTAGAGTTTACGTGAACAACCTAGTTCTAGTTGATTTTAATTAATTAAAAAATATTAGTGAATACTAACCTAAATTAATTAATTAGTTAAAAGAAGATATTTTGTGAAATTTTCTAATTACCCTAATTAATCAACCTAATTACTAATTAAATTAATTAATTATTTTTAAGAAAAAATAAAAGCGAAAATAAATAAAAATATGAGAGAAACCCAAAAACGTGCTTATGATGTGGTTATCCTAAGTTCGAGCTTCTAGAGGTTTCAAGCATAGCACCTGTGTCGGAGCCTGGGGACTGTGTCGAACGAGTCCGCAGTGAGCTTCTAGAGACTGATTTGCGCCCAAACTGAGCCTGGGACTTCATCCGCCGGCCTGTTTCTGAGGACCCCAGACTAAAAGTTTGTCGGGAGACCATCGGAACTCCACTGGGAGCTGTGGGAGGCATTCCTTTGGAGAACTAGAAACCGCAAAATAAATAGTGAAAACAAAAGGAAAAATGGGGTTTGAATCCACGACCGACAGAGAATGACATAGTGCGCGCAAGGTGAATAGTCGGTGGTACATCCATTCATCCTTCTCGACCCATAAATAAAGGGTAATTGGCTTTGTCGAAGCACCAGAGCAAAGTCTGGCCATCTTCTCCGATCGTGTTCAATCATCAACCCGCAAAATAAGCAATATGAATGCAAAAGGGTACCTTATCCCCTAATTCAAGGGCTATGATCGATTGGTGGTGTTAATTGCTCGAATCGGCCTAGAACTACAAATACGAAGCTCTTCCGCTCTTGCCCTAACAATGGCGACTAGCGATTAAGCCATGGAAAACTTCAAACGACGGCCCAGATCTGTTCTATATCATGCTATAAACACATTAAACATTAGTTGCAAGCAAACACGCCAAATGTAAAACACGATTCAAAGAAAAATGCAAATCGGAGCGCTTTAAATGGCATGTTTCAACGTGTTATGATCATCTATAATGATGCATACTTACCGCACTTACCTCGTGATCACAATGGAATGCTTAAAAGTGACCGAAAGTGGCTGGAAAATAGAATATGAGTTTGTTAACTTTGAGAATTTTTGAGAAAATTCTAGGGTTTGTGATAGGTCGGCAATCCGTAAGAGCTGTCCAAAAGTCTTCTTGTCTTGTAAGAGTGCTAGGTATATATAGGAGGGTGGAATTAGGTCAAAGATTAAGAGAAAATATTCTCCTTAAATGGAGAATATTTGATATGAAAATTTGCACAAAATCTTTCCAATTTTAATCAATCTCTTCCTCAATCTTCTTGCACGAAATTGACAAATTGTAATGAGCTATCTTGGACCCCAAGCCATGCAAATTCTAGCCCAACTTGTCTTATCTTTTATTTTTGCATTTTATTTAATTAAATTTGAATTTAAGCTATTAAATTCAAAAATAAATAAATAAAAGAGTGAGAGCGTGACATGCAGCATAGTAGGCATGGATAATCTTAAGATCAAGTTTAAATCATAAAATCTTAGGCCCATTTGAAAAAATTTGGCTTTTGCTAGGTATTTTCTTCATGCCTCCTCAAAAATGCTCAACTTGCACAATTTGTATCTTGCTCAATTTTCAACATTTTTGGTGTTCTTGGACTTTTAGAAAGATCAAGATGTCTTCTAAACCAACATTTGGTTTCATCTTCATTGGAGTTTCCATGCTCGTGGAAACTTTGCAAAAGATGACTTTTGTTGACTTTTCTAAAAGGACCAGAATGTCTTGATCCATATCTTCCAAATGAAGCATTTCTTGCCCAAGCTAGGAGACATGAAGTTCTAGAGAATTGAATTCTCTTCAAAATGAGATTTGGTGGAGAAATTTTTGATGAAGTATGTGAAAGTTATGCTTGGTCAAAGTTCCTGACTTTTGTCTGAGAAGCCCTAATTTGAAACTTTGACTTTGATCGATCTTGGCTTTTCTTGATGAATCATGATCAACTCTTGATCAAATGATGAATATCACTTCAAAATCTTGATGTTGACCAAAAATTATGGAGTTTGACTGTATGTTGACCATAGTTGACTTTTTGTCCAATACAAATGATTTTCAACTATCTCGAGCAATGGATGAGCAAATTTGACTAGTGAGACTTGAAACTTGACATAGTGATCACTTGGAACATAGGATGAGGTATGATGACCACTTGAAGCATTGGAATTCCACCTTGACTTGAGAATAGCAAACCCTAGCTTGATTGATTGCTTAGAGAGGGTTTGTCTCGTCAACCTTGTGAAATCCTTGAGAATTGAGATGTGTATTGTCTTGAGAAGTGGAGGAAAATTTTGGGGTATAACACTTCCTATTTCTATGTGATGGATATTAATTCGGATTATTGTTGTCTTTGGGATGCCCTTGATTCATAGGATGGTACAGTCACCTCCGCCTTCATTAGAAACTCAAGTATCCTCTTGATGGGAAGACAATCACCGCTTGCACCGAGAAAGAGTACATTTTAAGCCATTTGGCTTCATTCTGCTATGGAGGTCGAGGGTGAAATACATGAGACTCATTTCGTGATTTTGAGACCGCTTAGATGACCAAGACTCTCATCCCGAGGATAGGAAGAAACCCGAGACATCTTTGGCTTCATTGAAATATGCTCAAGCCTCGTCGAGACGGGTCTCCCAAGGTCGGGGCAAGGTTGTAGAGGTTACCTCAAGTTTAACAAGTTTGGTTTGGGTTTTGATCCCATTTTGCGAAGACAAATTCTCAAGGCTCCTGGTTTGTCCACTGTCATAAGTTTGCAAGTGTCGTAAAGTAGGATCAAGTCTATGCAATTGATGATGAAGATGATGATTTCAACATAGAAGATTGATTTGCCCATGCATCCCTAGTCGAGAAGAATTGATATTGTGGACAACCACAAGTCACAAATCGCGAGGAGTAATTTTTCTTGTTTTTCTTTATCATTTCATAATTCCTACGCTTTGTTTAAGGCGAGTGAACCATTGTGTAAGGCCACCATGTTTCACTTTTGCAAGTTTTTATCATAAAATAAAGGACGCTTTCTCGCTTTTTTTGTGTTCTTTCCTTTCCATATTTTACTTTTGTCATTTACTTATTTAAAAAGGAAAAAAGTGGCAATGTTTTTATTTTTCACACACTATCACTAAAACACAAAAAATCAATCATGCAGATACATGTCCACACCAGATACCAATGATCACAATTCTACTATTGCTCATTATGACTTTGACAATCCGATTTACCAATCTGAAGAAGAGGGTGAGGAAGAATGTGAACTCCCTGCAGAATTGGCCAGATTGTTAGAACAGAAGAAGGTTATTCACCGCATGAAGAGCCTCTAGAATTGATTAATTGGGTACGAGGAAGCAAGAAAGGAAGTAAGAATAGGGGCCTAATTGGAAGACAATGTGAAGACAAGGCTGATAGATATGCTTTGTGAGTACGTTGATGTGTTCGCTTGGTCTTATGAAGATATTCCAGGTTTAGATACAGATATTGTGGTACACAAGCTGCCTCTCCGAGAAGATTGTCCTCCGGTTAAGCATAAACTTCGAAGAACTCATCCAGAGATGTCCAAGAAGATCAAAGAGGAGGTACATAAACAGTTGGATGCCGGTTTTCTGAAGGTTGTCTCTTATCCTCCGTGGGTTGCAAACATTGTGCCAGTATCGAAGAAAGATGGTAAGGTCAGAATGTGTATCGATTATAGAGATCTGAACAGAGCGATCCCTAAAGATGATTTTCCGCTTCCCCACATTGACATTTTGGTTGATAATCGCTCAAGCTAAGGTGTTCTTTCATGGATGGTTTTTCCGCTATAATCCAATCAAGATGGTGCCAGTGATATGGAAAAGACTATTTTCATTACACCTTGGGGAACTTTTTGTTACAAAGTCATGCCTTTTGGTTTGAAGAATGTGGGCAACGCACAACGCGGTAATGGTCACTCTTTCATGACATGATGCATAGAGAGATTGAAGTTTATGTTGATGATATGATTTCCAAGTCTCAAATAGAGGAAGAACATCTAGTTGATTTGCAGAATTATTTTGAAAGACTAACGAAATTCAGGATAAGATTGAATCCGAACAAGTTCACCTTGGGTGAGATCGAAAGTTGTTGGGCTTTATTGTGAGGAGAAAGGCATTGAAGTTTATCCTCAAAAGTAAAGGTGATTCAAGAGATGCCCGAGCCAAAGATGAGAAAGAAGTCTCGTGGTTTCGGGAAGATTAAATTACATCTCCGTGTTCATATCTCATCTACCACCGCATGTGAACCTTTGTTCAAGTTACTAAAGAAAAATCAAGCTGTTATTTGAATGATAATTGTCGAGGAATTTGATAGAATCAAAGAGTAGTTGCAAGAGCCTCCGATCCTTATAATCACAAATGAAGGAAAGTCGTTGATTATGTATCTATAGTTCCGAAAATTCCATGGTTATGTGCTCATCAACATGATGAGACTAGAAAGAAAGAAAGAACAAGCCATCTATTATCTAAGCAAGAAGTTCACTTAGCGATTCGAGATATTCTTTGCTTGAGAAGACGTGTTGTGCAGCTTGCATGGGCTTCTAAACGTTTGAGGAAGTACACGACGATACCACCTACTTGATTTCTAAAATGGATCTTACTAAGTTCATATTTGAGAATCCAGATCTTACCTACGAGTCTCCCATTGGCGATGATTTTGACATAGTATGATATTCAAGATACTACTTAGAAAGCCATCAAGGGTAGTGTTCTTACGGATTATCTTGCTCACCAACCTGTGGACGACTATCAACCGATGAAGTTTGAATTCTGACGAAGACATCATGTACATTAGAAATTGCAACATTCTGACCCGTAAGGGCCCAGCCAGATCACGATGGATGATGGTGTTTGATGGCACCTCAAATGCAATGGGTAATGGTGTTGAGCTATCACTTCCCTCGATGGTCTCTATATTCCTTTACAGCCGAATTTGATTTGAATGCACCAACAATATGGAAGAGTATGAAGCCCGTATTTACGTAAATTGAAGCGGCAATTGACTTGTGTATCAAGTTCTTGAAAGTTTTGGGATTCTAATCTCGCTATCACCAAATTAATGGGTATTGGGAAACTCAATCCGAACTGATAGTGTTTGTAAAAGGATCCGAGACCCAGAAACATTTAGCAAAAACATAAGATTAGCCTTACCCGGGAATCGCAGTAGATCGAAACCATGACCGCCGATCCTATGAACCAGTTCTATTTAATTTGCAACATGCATTGCACATTTGCACAAAACCATTTAGCATATAACTTTTTATTTCGTGAACCTTATAGATTTTGTTGGTGCAAGAAGGAAGGAAGAATGAATCCAACTGTGAAGATCGCTCCATGTCTCAAATTCAAAGAACTCAAGTTGGGGAAGTCGATAACTCAAAGTGAAAGAATTACCGTCAGAGAGAGCTTATTTTGGGAAAAGATTTGGGAACATCCTAGATCTTTTGACTACCAATGTGGACATGGAAGCTTTGATTGCTCCGGCAAAGTACTATGATCCCCTCCGATGCTTCACATTCCAAGACTTTCAAATTGTTCCTACAATTGAAGAGTTCGAGAATCCTTAATTGCCTTCAAGGACGACACCCTTTCTCAACATAGGGGAACCTCGATAAGGCTAAGGTAGCTGCCGATTTGTTTCTTCCCGTAAGGGAGGTGGCACCTTGATTACAAGTAAGGTATTCGAGGCGTAATTTGGAAGATAAGTTGTTAAGTTTGAGTGTTCAAGACGATTACCGACCTTCAGCTCCATTCTTGCTTTGCTCATCTTTGGGGTGGTTTTATTCCCAACTAATGAAATTGGTTACTGAGCCCGTCTCGCTATTGGTATATTCATGTCAAAGAACCCTGCTCCCGCATTGTTGGTCGATGTTCTTACCATCTCCATGAGAGAAATCAAGAAGCGAGGGTGGTTCTGTTGTTCTCCATGCTGTACTTATGGTTGACATCTCATATCCCTCAGTGGACCGTGGAGAAGATCCCGAGAAACTTATCTTGGTCTCAAAAATTGGCTTCACCACGTACCGATGGTGTGATGTGGCACTCCTGTGTCGGGGATTCTGATGTTATCACCACCGTGGTGGATATTCTAATGTTCCTTTGATGGGTCTACGGTTGCATCAATTATAACCCAAGACATGACAAGGCAATTGGGGTATCCAATGGAGAATGAACCAAGGCTGAGCACTTGGAAAGCTTCATTGTGCACCTAACTTGGTAAAAGGACCGCAACTAAGTATGAAGATCCAAGAGCTTGGGGTCAAATCCATAGGAAAGCCGAGAGTTAATCAAGAGGGCGAATTGATGGAAGATCTTATCGCCGGTGATAGAGAGAGTCCAAGAATCAAGTCGCTTTACTTTGTAGAGGTACCTTTGATCATCCCGAACTCAGAATCACCATGTGCCAACAGAGGAGAATATGAGGCTTCGGAAATTATCGAAGATGGAGGAAGAAAGATTGAGCTACAAAGCTCTAATTCTCGATTTTTCTCGTGAGCGTAAAATTTAGAAGCCAACCTCAAGGAGGTAAAAGAAGAATTTAGGGGAGAAGATACGTAATGAAAAGGATGAAGAGCTCCCGATGAGATGTTCAAAACTTGAGGAGGCCGCAGGGGCAAGGACCCGTCGACAATTGAAGACCGCCAAGAACAGGGGCCAGCTTATCTAGATGAAGAAAAGGCCGCTGAAGAAAAGAGAGCATTGAAAGCACGCCTTGAAGCAAAGATTTCAAAGTTAGAAGCTTCTAGCACGAACCAATAAAATGCTAGAGAATGAGATAATCGCAAAAGAAGTCTCAGACGCCCGAGAATGGAAGCAATCGAATAGAAAAAGTTCGAGTCTGAACATTTAGGGAAGAAAAAGAAATAGCGGATGCTTAAGGCCTTAGAGAGCAATGCCAAGGTGGATGATGAGATCCAAAGTCGAATCGTCTGTTAGACTTAAAAGGATGAACTAGTGTCCTTTCTAGAAGAATGAATGGGCATTTCTATTGGAAGTACAAAGTGAAATGGTTGACATGTGTAACTGCTTGATTGTTGACGTACCTTGAGACTCAGTCGGCCCTAGAAGACCTCAAGACAACCCGATACCTCCGGCCGTGAGTGATTTCTCTTCCTCCGTCAAGAGGCTGAATGTTCAAGCGGAAACTAGAGATTTGAAGCCTCGCCGTGGACAGCATTTCTAGTTTTTAGCCACTTATCTTATTTGAATATTTGAATCTAATTATTATTGTAATGATTTAAATTCCAAAGATGAATTTTATTGCTCGCTTCGAGCTTGAATGCCTTTGTAGTCACAACTAACAATTTGAGTTTCTATGAGATTTCGTTGAATTGCGCTTTAACCGCTTTTCCCTAATGTTTATTGTTAACTAACGAGTCTTCAAAGAGTCCCCGAAAATAAAATGTACAAAACATATCAAGGGCATGCATGCATACTCCCATAGCATATCATACATAATGTGGTATCGAGACCACCATCTTATCGCTGCTGATTTTCTCCATGCATTTGAGACTACAGTGTTTCGCGCTGCTCATCGTTACCCGACAAGAAGTAACTTGAAGAAACCGATGGAGAAGATGGAAGCTGATAATGGCACCTAGGGACAAGAATGGATACCGATAGGCAATTGATGGAGATAATTCGTAACATGGCTCAAGAGGAGTTGAGATCGTCTGGAGGCCCGCCGTAGTCACTACCAAGAAGCCGCTCCAAGGAATGCTGGTCCGAAATTAGCTTGAAGTCAACGCCGGTCTTACGATCTTGCCGGCGAGAACCAGGCTGCTCAAACGGATCATGCCGCGGTGGTTCCTCCGCCTACTCCTCCACGCCGCCGCCGAACTCAGTTGGTGCCTCCACCAGCGAAGGACTATTCAGATTCGATTCCTCAAGATGATGAAGATAACTTTGAAGATTGGTTTTCCAATGTCGAGGAGCCGACAAGTCGATAGAAGTTGAAGATGCTCGAGGAGCGATGCAAGCCTTTGAGAATCGTGGATGTTTTGGTTTCGACATGTCCAACTTGGGATTGGTTCAAGGAGTGAGGATTCCTCCAAAATTTAAAATCCCAGAGCTTTCAAGCACAAGGGCAACTCTTGTCCTAAAACCCACTTGAGGTATTACTATAGAGGATGTCCCAGATACACGAAGGATGAGAAGCTCTTGATGCATTTTTTCCAAGATAGTTTGACCGATGGGCCATCGGATTGGTATACGGGCCTTGATAGCTCCCCAGGTGCGAACTTGAGAGAGTTGATTGTAGCTTTGTTCAACACTATGGCTTTAACACCGATATGGCGCCTACTAGGACCCAGCTGCACAACTTAGCTCAAGAAAACCGAATCCTTCAAGGAGTACGCCGCAAAGGTGGCGCGAGGTAGCGCTAAAGTTCAACCCCTATGGTGGAACGAGAGATGGTGGAAATGTTCAGCACACTAGATGGGCTGCATTTATGCCTCTGCAATCGACCAAGACTTTCACGACATGGTGATGTTTGGTGAAAGAGTTGAGATGGGATCAAGCTAGAAAGATCCAAGATGTTGGTACCGATAAGAATCAAGTTGGTGGCACCAAGAAGGCTTTGGTGGTTACCAAGAAGAAAGAGGTGAGTATGCACTCAGATGAGCGAAGAGGAAAGAGAAGCGCTGTGAATTCAATCGCAAGTTGCTGTCAGAACTATTCCCGCTAGTGTTCCAAAACAAGAGGTTGCCCAGACAATACCACCTGCACCCATGAAGAAGTTTGACCTTGCCAATGTCTTATGCAGAGGTATTCGCCATTTGCAAAGTCTGAATATGATTGAATTACGCCATTTGAAGATTGACTCGATAACCCGCCTCATACTTCAACGCGAATGCCCGTTGTCTCTATCATTCCAATGCTCGGCATTTCCATTGAGAATTGCTATGCTTTCAAGTACAAGGTGCATTTACTAGACACCGAGGCAATCAACTTTGGACCTCCTCCCACTCCTAATGTCATTCAAAGACCCTTTACCTCCTCATGGTGGAAATGTCGTTAATGCACTATAAGATGGAAGTCCGAACCCGATAATGGATGTTATGATCCGACCACCCGTTGTGGTGGATAAAGAAGCAATTGTTGAAGGAGATTTCCGGTTGTGATGATGGTTGTAAACAATGTTTAATTCGTCAATGTGATAAGTTGAAAGACAGATTCAGGCCCGACATCAAGGGACTCTTCGCCGCCCAAAGAACTTGATATGCATGTTGAAGATGAGGTTGACGTGGTCACTATCCCCGCTCACTCTAGAAGGATTCCCGCACAACCCTCGCGCCGACTAAGAAACCTCCGTGATTATCACTTTGCCGGGTCCAAGACCCCACGCTAGCTTAAAAGGCCATCCCGTGGAATTATGGGTCCGAGTACTACCGTGACGGCAAGAAAGTGAATGGAGACTTTGAAGGAGGAAAGTCCGATGAAAAGAAGATTGAAGATATGAGTTCGCAAAGGTACACATTCGGAAGAAAGCTCTGACATCGGGACGAATCTCTCCACCCAATCTAGTTGAAAGTCCTAAGCTTTGGCCAAGGCCAAAGCAAGGGAGGAGTCATGATCGGGGTGAGTCAAGACTAAAGATTCCCGAACCTGCTCGAGCCCCGAGATGACCAAAGATGTGAAGAATGATGAGGTATATAAGGAAGAGCGATTACAAGATAATCGACCAGCTCGGCGACGCCCGCCAAGATTTCTATCCTAGCTTTGTTGAGGGATTCAGCCTCACCGCAATGCTCTTATGCACAGTAGGGACGCCCTTCGCTCCCTGAGATATCGTTAACCGGTTGAGGTATCGTGAACAGCATTTCAAGTAATGGTCTCGGGTTTTACGACTTGATTTACCTCCAGGGAAGGAAGCATAACAAAGTGCTACACGCTTCCGTGGAGATAGCGAACTACTTTATCCCGTGTGTTGGTTGACACGGATCATCCTCAATGTTCTTCCAAAGTCTACCTCTCAAGTGGATTATGAAGGAGTTGCCGAGACCCAGTGATTTGATAGTTAAGGCGTTGATGGGTCAAGAGATCGTTGTTTGGCGAGGTGGACCTCGCCTATTAAGGTGGGCCCGTTTTTGACGCAACTTTTTCGTCATGGATATTAATCCCTCCCATCGTTGTTTGCTCGCCCGGATTCATGGGGTGGTGTCAGACATCCACCTTGCACCAAAAGTTAAAGTTCTTAATTAATGGAAAGGTGGTCACCATTTATGGTGAAGAAGATTATGTCGTCACCATCCGAGCAACTCGATATGTTGAAGTGAAGGAGAGATCCACGAACTCCATGCCAGCTTTTGATAAGATCACGATAAGATCCCTTTGCAAAAGGTGAAGTCTCCATGGCATCCTACAAGGTGCTCAAGCTATCGTCAAGTCGTGACATCCTCAAGGGTGGGAAGAGTGCTAACTACCTACCAGACGGATAAGAGGGGTTCGGGTTTTGCTCCCAATGAAGGTCTCGCCTCCACCCAAAGAAGCAAAGGTGTCTCTCCGCCAAGTTTGTCAAAGGTGGAATCCAGATTGAGGATGTTGATGCCATTGATGGTGAAGTGGATGGTGACTATGATGTGGACAAGTGGATCTACCCAACTGCTCCGTGACGGAGCTTTCAAATTGTTCGCTGAAGATGTTGCCGTGGTTACCCGCTTTGAAGAGTAATTTTCTGCTTATGTCATTCCATAATTCCTACGTTATGCCCAAGACGTAGTGATGCGTCAGTAGGCCACCATGTTTTTAACTTTCAAGTTTATCATTAATGAAGGACGCCTTTTGCATTCAAATTTTTTCTTTGTTTTTTTCTTCACTTATTTCTTTTAAAGGTGACAACATCAAATTTTACTTTTATACAAACCTTTTGTCTTTTCTTTTATTAAAAAAACTTAATTAAAAATAATAATAAAATAAAATTACCAACAACGCAGATGTGGTCCTTCGACGGACCCGGATTTTGTCGACGATGATTCCACGTGGCTCATTATGATTTCGACGAACCGATTATATCAAGTCAAGAGGGCAAGAGGACTGGAATTACCCAAGAATTAGCCAGATGTTGAGGCAAGAAGAAAAGGTCATCCACCGCACCAAGAAGCTCTAGAAGTGATCAATCTAGGAACCGAGGATGCTCGAGGAGGTCAAGATCGGGGCAGCATTGAAGGTGGAGTTAAGCAAAGCTTGTCGAATGCTACATGAGTACGTGGACATATTTGCTTGGTCTTACGAGGATATGCCGGTTAGATAATCGACATCGTCATGCATGAATTGCCCTCAAAGAAGGCTGCCCAACCCAGCGAAGCTTTCAACACATCCAAAATGTCAAGAAAATCAAAGAAGAAGTTCGAAACAAATGGAAGGTGTTTCCTAAAGGTTGTTTCTTATCCCCATGGGTTGCAAACATTGTACCGTGCCAAAGAAAGACGGAAGGTAAGGATGTGCGCTGACTATAGGATCCAATAGAGCTAGCCCTAAGGATGACTTCCTCTCCCGCACATCGACATTTTGGTCGATAACACCGCCGCTAAAGTATTCTCCTTCATGGATGGTTTCCCGCTACAAACAGCATTAAGATGGCGCCCAATGATATGGAGAAAACTACTTCATAACACCGGGGAACTTTCGCTACAAAGTGATGCCTTTCGGCTGAAGAACGCAGGGCAATATATCACGCTATGGTCACTCTTCACGATATGATGCATAAAGAGATTGAAGTCTACGTGATGATATGATTGCCAAGTCCTGCATAAGAAGAACACCCGTTCACTTGTTGAAATTGTTCAAAGGTCGAGAAAGTTCAGCCGAGGTTGAACCCAGTAAGTGCACCTTTGGGGTGAGATCGTGGAACTTTAGGCTTTATCGTGAGCGAGAAAGGGATTGAGGTCGACCGCTAAGATAAAAGCGATACAAGAGATGCCAGAGCCAAGGACGTAAAAGGAAGTGCAGGTTTCTTGGGAAGACCGAATTACATCTGCTAGGTTCATTTCTCATCTCACGCCACCGTGAGCCCATTTTCAAGTCATAAGAAAGAATCCAACGACACTGTGTGGAACGGCGATTGTCGACGCATTCGACAAGATAAAGAGGTACCTACAAGAGCCTAATTCTCCTACCCCGTGGAGGGTAGACTGCTGATTATGTATTGACCGTGTTGGAGAATTCCATGGGTTGGTGCTTGGTCAACATGATGAGACAGTGTAAAAGAGCACGCCTATACTACTTGAGCAAGAAGTTCATGTATGTGAATCGAGGTATTCATTGTTGAAAAGACTTGTTGTGCACTCGCATGGGCAAAACGGCTCGATAAAGATATGTTAACTCACACTACTTTCTTGATCTCCAAATGGACCCGATAAAGTATATCTTTGAGAGCGCCCCTACAGGAAGGATAGCCCGCTGGCAAATGATCCCGATGTAATATGATATCCAATACACTACCGTAGGCTATCAAAGGTAGTGTGGTGCGGACTATCTCGCCAACAACCATTAGATGATGACTATCACCGATGAAGTTTGAGTTCCCCGATGAAGACATTATGTATATCGAGATTGTAACATTCTGTGGCTCAAGAGGGACCCAAGCTCGCTCTGGGACAATGGCATTCGATGGAGCCTCAAATGCATTAGAAATGGCGTTGGCGCCATTATCACTTCTCCAACATTTTCATATTCCATTCAACGCCGTAACTGCTTTGATTGCACCAATAATGTGGCCGAGTACAAGCTTGTATTTTGAATTGAAGCGCCCATTGATCTCGAGAATCAAGATCTTAGCAGATATGGAGATTCCGCTTTGGTAATTAGTCAAATCAATGGAGATTGGGAGACCCGCCACCCGAATTTGATTCCATATCGAGATCATGTCTGAAGTTGATCCCTTATTTCGACGAGATCACTTTTGATCACATCCCAAGGAGGAGAACAATTTGGCGATGCTTTGGCTACTCATATCCATGTTTAAGGTCGATACGAACGCCCCATCTATCACTATAATGAGGTGGATGAGCCTGCTCGCTATGAAGTAAGGTGAAGAGATGAAAACCTTGGTTCTATGACATCAAAAGGTATCTCGAGACGAAGAATACTCGATAATGCTTCCATCGTTGATAAGAAGTCTCGCAAGTACTCGCTAAGTTTTTCCTCAATGGGGTGTGTTGTACAAAAGAATTATGACTCGCTTGCTCGATGCGTGATGACACGGCAAATAAGATTATAGAAGAAATTGAAGGTTCCTTCGGACGATTCTAGTGGACACACCATGGCCAAGAAGATCTTGAGAGCAGGCTATTATTGGTCCACCATGGAGAATGATGCTACAACCATGCCGTAACATGCTACAAATGTCAAATTTATTACCGATAAGATGATGTGCCACCTTCTTCATTAAATGTTTTGACTTCTCCATGGCCTTTGCGATGTGGGGCATTGATATGATTGAGAAATTAAGCCCACCGCCTGGAATGGACATCGATTCATCCTTGTTGCCATTGACTACTTTTACCAAATGGGTTGAGAAAGATCTTATGCTCGTGTCACTAGACAAGTGGTCACACGCTTCATCAAGCATAATATCATTTGTCTTCCATATCGTCCAAAATGAATGGTGCGTGGAAGGCAAACAAAAATATCAAGAAGATTGTACAGTAAGATGGTTGTCACTTACAAGGATTGGCACGAGATGTCCATTTGCCTTGCACGGCTATCGCACTTCAATACGCACGCCAGCAACCTTTCTCCTTGGTATACGATGGAAGGCCCCACCACCGGAAGTTGAAATTCCTTCCTTAAGGATTTTAATGATGTGCAACTCGATGAAGCCAATGGGTTCAAAATGACTTGATCAATTGAATCATCATTTAGAAGAGATTGACAACCATTTGTCATGACAGCTATACCAAGTGTATGAAGGGCTTTGACAAGAAAGTGTGTCCTCGGAATTTCCAAGTCGGTGACCTCAGGTCAAGAGAATTTTGCCTCCCAATAGTACCGACGCTTAGCAAGTGGGCTCCAAATTATGAAGGACCGTGACGTTAGAAGAAAGTTTTCTTCCTGAGGAGCTATGTTGTTTCATGACTATGGATGGAGAGGATTTCACCCGATCAATGCAGATGTAGTCAAAAATACTTGATAAAAAGACCTCGTTAGGTCGACCGCCTGGCAAAATAAGCATCCCGACGAACCAAGAGGTTCGGGCAAAAGTTAGATAAATATAAAAGATTGTACACCCGCAAGTCGAAAACCCGAAGGGCGGTTGGGCAAAAAAGGGTATCCCTATGGATTGAAAACCAAAGGGCGGCCTGTGCAAAATTAGGGATTCAAGGCGAACAACTACAATCAGACGACACTGCTTAATACTTTTTACAATAACTTGATATCCAGAGAGATGAGGGTCATCTAATCGGAGCATTTTGCTGACGCTCGATATGAAGGGATGTCAAGTTGCAGAAGAGTATGGTGGATTCAGATTCGACAAAATCCATGATTTTTATTGTCACCTTTTCTTTTAACTTTGATGTATAAGCAATTGCCTCTTTTCGTGATTTGCTTTTGATGTAAATGCTCATTTACGGGCTAATCAATCAATAAAATTACTTTCGCCCAAACCGTGTTTTTCTATCATTTATTTCTGCCTTATTTTCATGTATTTTAACTGCTTTGTTTGCAAAACGACGTCCGATATTTTTAATAAACTTCAGATATAAAACATCGCGCTCAACGGGTGGCATAATTTCCGGGTTACTCGAATTTCGGCACACCACATTAACGATTGAAACAATTGATCCTCAGAGGTAATTATTTGTTATGTCTCCTGCTTTACATTTTCAATTATGCGGGGCACCATGTGCATATTTCGTCAACCGACAAGGTTTCTTTTCTCTCCAACAAGAGTTATATATATATGTGCCCTCAAATGTTATCACTCTTTTCGCTATCATGAAGATCGAAGAGCGGCTTACGCCAAAGAAGATCACATTCAAAAGCTCACTTGTGCTGTAAGATGTCACGATTCCTTATGCAAGAGCTCAATCCGTAGCTATCGAAATCATGAACTCCACGCCACAAGATCATCGTCCCGTATGAATGTTGATCTCCAAGAGTTACCTCCCCAATGATGCTAATCATTGAAAGATGTTACTTCTACTCGCAATCCTCTACCAGTGGTCCGTATCATCATCTCGATGAAGACCGATGATTGTATTCAATTCTTGGAGGATGTTCCTCGCAGCTCACAATTGCCTTTATTCCTAGACAAACATCAAAACATGCATCATTGCATCACATAGCATCCTCAAAAATGCGAGTATTTCCATTGATATGGAGCATTACGCTAAAAATAATAATCTCATGCATCTAAGCATAAGCCGATTAAAGTCTTTATCGAGTACCTTTATGCCTCCGAAGATCATTCAATAAAAACCTCAAGTGGTATTCCTACAATGTAGTTCCTCAAGAAATTCTTCTTGTTGTTGTCATTCCATTTTGACCCGTGTCGGTCTCTCACATTATTCGATCAATTCAATTACCAAGCCGCCTACTTTTTGCAAATTTTATTCTGGTATTCTTACCCACGCTTTGCCTCTATCATAGAGAGTGAGGAGTTGGTGTCTAACCTTCTTGCTTTCTCAATTGTTTGGGTATCCATACTTGGTGTGTGGTAATTCATATAATTGCCACTCTTTGAAAATCATAACCCGCCCGCCCCGAGAGATATTGTAGTTTCTTGCATATTCGAAACTTTCGTAGTCCAACGTTTCATAATCCTTGCTAGAGTCCCTTTGTTTGGCCTCTTTCCCCGTGAAATTTGCCTTCGACGACATTTTACCATTCCATATATTTTTCTCCCAGGAGTCCTGCCTCCACGGTCTCCTTTGTGTGTGTCTAATATCTTTACCCGACATATACTCCGTCTGCTCTTTTTGATCCGATGCAACTTATTGAAGTATTGCCCAAAGATCTATGAGTTCTTACTCTTTCGACTACGGGCAACTTATTGAAGTATGCTCGCTCCAAAGGTCCGTCTGTTTCGTTTTTGATCATGATGCAACTTATGAAGTATGCTGCTCCAAAGATCTACACTGCTCATTTTTGATCTCATGATGCAACTTATTGAAGTATGCTCCAAAGATCTATGAGTTCTTACCTTCTCGATCTCGCTAAGCAACTTATCAAGTATGCTCGCTCCAAAGGTCCGTTCGGTTTCGCTTTTGATCCGCGATGCAACTTATTGAAGTATGCGCTGCTCCAAAGATCTAATTGTCTCATTTTTTGATCCGCGATGCAACTTATCAAGTATGCTGCTCCAAAGATCTACGAGTTCTTACCTTCTCGACCGCTAAGCAACTTATTGAAGTATGCTGCTCCAAAGGTCCGTCTGGTTTCGCTTTTGATCTCGCTGGCGCAACTTATTGAAGTATGCTGCTCCAAAGATCTACCTGCTCATTTTTTTGATCACATGCAACTTATCAAGTATGCTGCCCAAAGATCTATGAGTTCTTACCTTTCCGATCCGCTGTAAGCAACTTATCAAGTATGCCTGCTCCAAAGGTCCGATTGCTCTGCTTTTGATCTCGCATGCAACCTATCAAGGCGCACGCTCCAAAGATCTCCCTCGCTCATTTTTGATCGCGATGCAACTTATTGAAGTATGCCTGCTCCAAAGATCTATGAGTTCTTACCTTTCCGATCTAAGCAACTTATGAAGTATGCTCGCTCCAAAGGTCCGATTGTTTCGTTTTGATCCGCAAGCAACTTATTCAAGTATGCTCGCTCCAAAGATCTATCGCCTTTCATTTCTAGTCCGCAAAGTCGCTATTTAAGCGCATCTGCTTTCATGTAATCGAAATCTTTACAAAAAAATCACAAAATAAAAAAATTATCAAAAAAATTGAAAATCTAAAAACATAAATATTTCACTTGTTCGGAGCAAAATTTTTGTTCTGAGTATTTAATCTTTCACCTTGAAAGTTCAAAGGCTATCGCCAATCTCACTTCGTGTTTAAGACGATTAAATATGGGCAATCACAGCACCCCAAAATTCTACCCTCCTATCTCGGCTTTATCCGGGTTTAGGCTTTGCATTTATCATAACACTCACATGCATTCATACCACCGGTTCTATGGTTACGTGGAGTCGATTCCCAAAGATTCTCCGCTGAATGTAAAAGGCGTGGTGTTTTCAATTAACCGATATTTGAAAATGACGAGGTTTAATGTTAAATCTTATCCGTCAGATTCATGGATTTTCGGGTTTGATGTTCGATCGTGAATTGAACGGTCCGCTCGATGAAGCTACGAAGTCCGGGTTGTTTTAATGTCATTGCCTCGATTCTGTGAGATCAATTCACCACGAGTTGGGTTTTGTTGTTGTTTCGAGTTCATTGTTCAAGATGTAGAAGGTGGATCGTGATCATCCGCTATTGGTCGACAACACAAGTTCTAGTGCTTGGTTTGCTCGCCGCTTTTGTTCGCCTGGCAACAGGAATGTGGGAAATATTCGCCTGTAAGGCTTCAGGTACAAGATTTACGAATGTCAAGTTGCCACATGTTGAGATCTTTCCTTGCCGCCCATCGCCAGAAAATTCAAGACGTTAAAATATTAGAAGTTTCTTTTTGAGATTCGTTGGTTTCAAACTTTTTCTCGCTACCAAATATGTTTCGATTTAAATGCGGTGATAATCCCATTAACTTCAAGAGGAATCTATCACCCATTTCTTAAAGAAATCATGGAATCGCCAAGTTGACTAGGGTTTTGAATCAAGAACTTTTTTGAAACTTAGAGTTTCAATTTTTCTCAAGTGGCAAAAGGCTCGGATTTCTACATGAACGGATCAACATGGAAGCTGCTATGACCGGAAATTCAAAAGAAATTAAGTTTTGTTTATTTCTAAGTCATCGAACCATCTTCGTGATTAGAAGTTTAATTCTCAAGTTTCAATCAACATTTCGACATGGTTTGTTTAACCAAATTACTTTTGGTTCATGACAATTTTGGGAATATTTTGTCTACAAACTAATTTCCAACTTTCATACAATGTTACAACGATAAAGCTCACATTAGTAGTATTTGAAGATTTAGAACTAAAAAGTTCAAATTGGCACATAATCTTTAAATCTTGCATTCATGAAAATTCAAGAGTATCACATTATTTCAAAGTTGTATTTGACAAGAATGTAAGAACAAATCAAGAAACATGTATTTACAACTTATCAAATCTTTGATACAAGTCACAAGTTCCTATTGAATACTAGTGTGTTCTACACTCTTTGAAATTTTCCAAGCCGCCAATGTCTTCATGAATGTGTTTTTGACTTCGTGCTCGAGCATTCCAATCCTCCAAACTGCCCTTCATTGTTCTTCCTAACTGTAACGCTTTCTCATATTCATGAAACAAACAAAGAAACTGTTAGCAATAAACGGACAGCAATGATAACATAAACAAGATACAAGATACGCAATTTTCAAATCATCATTAGGGTTTTCCGAATCAGTTGTGCAAAGGTTTCGATCATTCAAAACCGAGGCCTCATATACAAACCATCGGCCATAAACTCACTATTGCAACATCAAGGTGTACCCTTGGTTCACAACAGGAGGTGGAAAGAAGATGAGGAAAAGTGCCAAAACATGGCATGACAAGATCGTGGTTTTATGTGTATGTTATGGGTAGTAATTAAAAGGCAATGTTTACCAAAACAAAGATTACACAACCAAGACATCAATACACCACAAATTTAACACATCGAATGCAACATGTAAACCAGAAGAATCAAACCATCACCTAATACCAATTGATGCAAGCCCATCAAGCAAAGAAAGGTTTGTTTTTCAAAAGATCAGAACAAAGAAACCCTAAGCAACTGACAGTATATAAACATTAAGTTTATAACAAAGGAGGCAGCTACTATTCACAAAAACCCTAGTCAAATTGCCAAGAATCAAACCCTAACAAGATACTACTAACAAGCCAAAACCACAATACATCCAACCCAAACCCGTAACACTATTCAAAACTCATCATTTTCCAAAAACCTTGTGTAAACGAGGAAGAAGCAGAGTATAAGGTAAAACAGAGAGATCTCACCGGGGTTGCGGCTGAAGGCCGCCGTCCTCCTTTCTCTCCTCTGGCCTCTCTATTTTCTACATCTCCGCTGTCGTCACCGTTTAGAGTTTAGGGATTCTTTTTCCTTTTCATCATTCATTTTCCGCAACTCATCAAAACAAGCATTAAGAAATCGTTAATAACCAAATAAATAGAAATCGCCTGAGAGAGAGAGTCGCGATAATACCAGATCGTGAGAAACCGGATGAGCGAACTAAGAGTTCGAGATTGAAACGGCGACGGCGATGAATATCGCGAAGAGCCACAAGAGATTTGACGGTTTACTTGCGAACGTGAGGTCTGAGTAGTGGCGCTGGAAGTTTTCCGAGATCGAGAGAGAGATCTGAGACTGAGTGGATCGTGGCATGCAAACAATGAGAGGATGAGAGAAAGGCGATCGGGTTTTGACGAGGAAGGCTAGAGCGTGACATTTCCTGCTTATTGTCATAAGTTTTTTTATTTTGTTTGTTTTATATAAATTAAGTTTAGTTAAGATAAAATTTAGGTGTTAGTTAGAATATATAATAAGTTTAGTTTAATTAGACCGCTATTTTTATATATATATATATATACATATTATTTAACTAATAAAAAAAGGGAAAAGTATAATATAGGATAATATAACACCTATAAACTAATTTCTGCTTTATTATTTTATTTAGTATTATTATTTATTTAGTTAGATTTAGTACCGTTGTTTTATATAGTTTTAGTTTATAAAATATAATAGGGTAATATAGTAACAATAAACCAATTTCTTTTTTTTACTTTTATTTAGTATTATTATTTACTTAATTAAAATTAGTATTATTTTGTTTTATATAGTTCATAAATATAAAAGGAGTTTAAAAGATATTAAAATGTTTGAGTATGTTGGTGACACTTGTCACCACTTGTTTGGTTCATTTCAAAACCGTGTGCATGTCTATGGTATAAATCACACCCTCCGCTTTAGCCATCGATTCGCCAAAGTCCGATCCAACGATCCGTAATGGTGGACCACAGATGCCTCCATGGAGATTCTACACAAGATCCAGAAGATTGCTTTTGGGCTTGGGCTCAATTTGCTACTCACACCTCCGCTTTAAAGCTCAAACAGCCCATTCCTAAACTCCTTTAAATTAATATTATGCAAGTTTTTTTTATTATATAATGATGTATTAAATAATACTTTGCATATGGTAGTTTTTTATTTGTTGAATTACCAATTAAATTGTTAATTGATTTTTCATCAAGTAAAAGAATATCTATACTAATAATTATTTAAATCCGATATTGTATTGTGTGTTAATTTATTTTCTTTATTTACCCGCTATTACATTGTCCGCCAGATGTTTATTTCCCACGATCGAACACTCACTCAAATTAATATAAAACAACAACGCCTCGGCCTCTCTCATTTTGGTTACCCACACCAAATTCTAAGGGTTCATGGTCGGGATGCAGTATGGCCATCCTCACGAGGTTAATTAAGGCCTCGCTGTCTTGATTAATCATAACCCAAAAATAATTGGTCCATATACCAATCACTATGCACAGTGGTCTCACTGTTAATCAAGTCCATATACTTGGTTAACCATAACCCAAAATATCATTTTCTACGTCCAACGCCATGAGATTTTTCAACATAGTGTTATGGTACTTAATTAAATTGTTAGAGGTTCGCCTTCAATCTAATTAAAAACGAAAGTATTTGGGCCACAGAGGGAAACCCAATGACTCGAATACTTTATTCCATACACTTGAACGCTTAAAACACTTTCAAATTAAATTAATTAATTGAATTTGTTTTCTAAAATCAATTTTTCAAAACAAAAAAAATATATTGTTATGGTACTTAATTAAATTGTTAGAGGTTCGCCCAACCATTTAATTAAAGTATTTGGGCCATTAGAGGGTAAACCCAATGACTAATACTTTATTCCATAACACTTAATAAAAGTGAACTTTGTTTCACCTCACACTTTTCATAATAAAGATTTTGATGAGAGAAGATCGTTGACCTCAATCACCAACTTTAGTATCGAATCGTTAGAGGATATCCCGACGCTTTGGTACTTGTCATCTACAATTAAAATCAATTCAACCCATTCAATTCCTTTTCCGCTATACGCCGTCATCAAAAACATTTTCTCTAAAATCACAACCAATCCAAGACATTTTCAACAAGAACCACGGAGTTTTGACTTTCCCATTGCACAGGGAATACGTAGGCACGCGGTTTCAAACCGTGTCAAACTCAAAATAATAACAAACAAATCCATTTTCGCTTTTCTTATTTTCATAACTTAGAAATTAGCGATTACACACACACAAACACACTTCGAACTAATGGGTCCCATCGAGTACGATGGACGAAGAGGTGCTAATACCTTCTCATGAACCGACTTTAATCCATCTTTTGGTCTTGAGACCGCCTTATCCGATTTTTGGGTTTTATCTATATTTCCGCTCTTTTCTAGAACAACAAATTAGTGGCGATTTCATTGTTTTGAAAATTCATTTAAATGATTTTTTAAAACGAGTTGCTTCAATGTACCGACGAGATCGAGATCACAACGTCCCTACGTATTGAGTACGATCATCTTTGTCACGGCATTCCCCGGCCATAAACGGCATTGGCTTCTTTCTTACCATCGAAAGATCTCTTCATACAATATTCAAGATGATTTCGCCGTATTTTCCCCGCTCTGATTTCGATTTCCTGCTACGGCCAATATCAACTCTTGAATCCGTCAAGAGTTTCCAATTAGATGATTGAAAATGTCTGTGTCCCCATGAACATATCAACCAACTCCCTATTGGACAAGGGTGGTTGAACTCTCGTCGCAGATCTCCATTGGAGCATATTCTTTTGAACTTCTTGCCCACCCATACATGTTCCGTAGTCGCACGCGTAGGTGCTAATTTGGCATTGTATTGGTACCTTGTAGAAAGCATCCGAAAGTGATTCCATGTGAATATGGGTATTCTCTAGCCGATAATACCACTTCAACTGCAGTTCTGAGAAACCTCTTGAAAGAAATGGATCCACAACTTTCTCGCTTCAAGATGAGGACGGATCTTCCAACATAGGACTTAAGGCAGCTTGGGCAAGAGATTCCATCATACTTGGCAAAGGTAGGAACTTGAACTCATGGGAATTACCACACCGTGGACAAGACTAAGATCATCAAAATTCAGCCCAGACATTTTTAGATTTTCACAAAGATTCGGGACGGTCTTCGAGCCGCTTTCAGGTCATTCCTGGAGGATATCGCCGTCAGCATGCCTTCATCTTCGCTGCACTCCATGACGGTGCCTTCATCGTTTGACACTTCCCTCGCCACGCTTTTGTCTCGAGATTTCAAACCGGATGACCATCCTAGCTGGACCCTCATGATTTCTTCCATGTCGAGGATACCATGGTCTTCTTTTCCGTAATGAGCTTCTTCTGCATCTCTAGCCTTGACCAAGATGAACATCTCCGGAATCGAGTATTCTCGAGCCCGGAGATCTTTGACAATGTTTGGATCCATTTCTCACCAAATAAACAAATAGAGAATAAGAAAATCGGTCTTCAATGTACCGCAGGAAATGTCATGCCATGAATATGGCGTTTATGCAATGCAATGCAATTTCAAGGACTATAGGAATTTAAATTTGTTAAACAAGCATCTAACAAATTTTTATTAGTTTCTTATTAAGTACAAAAGAGCTTTTAAACAAAGTTCCTAAAGCTTAGTGTCTCCCATGGGCGCCTCTTTGTGTCAAGTAGGTTGATGCAGCCTTTCGTGAAGTAGCTTTGTCAATTATAATACCTTCTTCTCGCTTGCATAGCAATGAGCTTCGAACGATCCTCTCTTTAAGTTGAATCGTGATCTTTTCAAGTCTTCGAACCTGTAGCATGTCCGGATGAGATGGTATATGGGGATTTATCACCTATAGCAACAGTTCCATAATCGTAGAACAGATGCAAACGGAATCATGAGGTTTTGAGCTCGAGCTCGACCCATTTGAGGTAAGGTTCCCAAGGAATGGAATTTTTGTGTCCCAAAGTCTTGGTATCGCCTTTCTTACCATGCCCCAAGTTGCATAAATCTTCTTCAGTTCCAAGATCGTGTAGTAGTCAAACACAATGTCTCTGAGAAGATATCAGAGGACCATCCCTCTCGAAAGTATAACCAAACCGACGAGAGCTAGATAAAGGTTGTAAGTGATACCTTCCTTATGTCAAGAGTGGTACATTAGGGAATTTCACAATGCTCAATGAAAGAAGTCCTTTGAGAAAGCGACACCAAATATGTGAATGAGAGAGTGACATCAACCTTGAGACCACTTCAATCTTTGCTCGTTCTTCACATCGATTGAGGAAAGTGGCTAAATAAACTACCGGAAAGTAACGGTACACAACACGAGATTTTGTCTTTTGATAGTACGAGTGGGAGAGAATGCGCATATCTCCAAGTAAGGCAGGCA